>JAECUM010018439.1:0-73980 GCA_016617855.1 Megalonaias nervosa | reverse complement strand
ATATATATATATATATACTAACGCAAAGACTTGAATGCCTCAATGCTTTAATCCGCCACCGTTCTTACTGTAAAAAATCCCTATATTTTTTATATGTTACAAATGTGGGACATGCAAAGCTTCCTATGCTAAACAACCAAGAGAAATTTTTTAATTGCAACTTTTATGAAAGCAGTCTCTAACCATTATCTCTGAAAACGTCTGCATGAAGAAAATCATGTTCGAGTCTTACTTGTATAACTTCATAAAACAACTATAAAATAATGTTAAAATGCTGCAATGTAAGATATCAACATAAAAAATATACAATACGTTGAATACTCTTTTGGCCAGTGTATAGAAAGTTATGAATTTTGCACTGAAAGTTGGAAAACAACAGGATAATTTTTGACATTGCCTGAGTAGAGTAAGCGTGTCTAATATTCGAGTTGATATCTGACGACATACCAATGAATGTTAAACTAACATGTTTGGCAGTGCACAAATTCATTAATTAATTCGATGCCAGCACTAAAAGAACATAATTTGTTTTAATACATTTCTTGAAACTTTGTCGTCCTTTTATTTTCATAGCTTGTACTTTTCTTCTACACCTTAATTCTTTTGTATTTGATATTGTTTTTGATAGTTATTTGTATATACTATAGCTATCTTTTTGACATATTTTGCAAGTTTTCTTTGCATGTGAGGTGAAGTTCTAAGTAGTAAGTATTTATTACCAATCCCAGTTGCTGTGCTTCTTATTTGCAAACAAAATAAATAAAACAAAATAATTTTAAGCCTAACCTACAATCATTGGATAGGTGTTCAGATACTTTCTATCATATAGGAAAGGAAAAGCATCTCTACGATAGCTTACAACAAAGCTCACTATAAATTTTTTGAAGTTCGTAATACAGATCGTATAAAATTACTAAGTAAATTCTTGTGTATGATTTCAGGAAACAATCGTGAAAATGGCCCTTGCTATCATTATTATTTACGGGATTATTTCCGAGATGTGCAATTCTCCTTTTATTGGTAATGCCAAAAATCCATCTATGAACGTGAAATGTGACAAATTTGTTACATATTTGATTAAAATTTTGGAAAGCGCAAACATAGTCAGCTGTGACAACATTCATCCATTCATTCATACGCTGTAAAATACAATCCGGAAAAGAGAAATAACGATGATGATGAAATTTATTCATATTGTGGCAATGGCCATCAGCAAATAAGCAGGTGTTAAAGCATACAGAAACTTATGTTTATACAGGTAAGAATGATTTACACCTTGCCAACAGCTTGTGACAAGACATGCCAAAAGTCGCAGTCTCATAAAAACTACTGAACTGACAAAATATGAACAGCTGGTCAGTTATATTGTCTTTAGACTGGTCAAAGATTATTTCCTGGTTGTTTATCTCCTTCACAAACTAATCCTTGATCTCATAATATAAGTCATGGAACACATTTTCTGATAAAGGTTTAATGGTCATTGTTTTATCAGTCCTCCTACTACAAATTTCCCATTGGAAAGCAGAAGTGGGAGAGTAGCTATGATCTATTTTCCTGTCCCCTCTAGGTACGAAAACATGGTTTATAGACTCACGATTGGCTGCACTGGTGCTTGACGTCATGGTACCAATGTTTGCGACATTTATTGATTTCTTGATGTTTATTTCAGGAAGCAAAGTAAAGTAACAGTTTGATGTGAAAAAGCTAGACAAGAAATGGAAACACCATCAAACTTAGATCAGGGATGGGGGACTAGTTACGTCAAAATGTAGAGGTTCTTGAAGTATTGCATTAAATTTTAAGAAGTAACACAGATAAACCACAATACAGAGAATGTATTTCAATTCGAATTTAGATTTCTTGAAGAAAGAAAATGTATAGTCATGATATCCCCTATAATATTAAACATTAAACCTGTGAACTGTATCATGGATGTTTACTTAAAGCATAGATTTACAATTACAAAGAATAAAAGCTAAATGCCTGGCACTTTTGGGAAAATTAAATTCCGTCTTTATACTTAAAAGGCTATATGATGAAAACAAAATCTTTTCTGAAAATATCCCTGGCAAATTACAAATACATAATCCCATAGCATCAATGATGAAATTTATTAAAAGTATTGACTGTTTGTTTTATTCTTCAAAATAAAGCAGTTGTTCAACTGGTGACTAGTTTTCCACAGCTACATTTGCTGTTAGTGTCAATGTGTTGCCTCATGTACATCATTATTTTCAAAGTATTGCTAAGGTAAAAATTGTATGATCAATGGAAAATAGTTTGCTCATTGAGAAATATTTGGGGAAGAAATATTAGCAAGAAAAGTGAAATTCAAAAATATTGCATCGTTTATACAACACACAAAAACTGAAAGGGATTTACCAATACAACGATTTAAATTACATAATTTAAATGATGCAGGAAAGGCAAGTTACGACTAAAGTCAATAAGCTGCATTTTCATCTAGATCTCCTTTTAATAAAGAAAGTCTAAAACACATACACACAGTTCTCTAGTCCATTTGCCAAATTATTTTGCAAATCCCCCTCAGGAAAAGCTCTCCTTTAAAGAGATAAACTCAGTCTTGTATTCATATTTACCATTCTTGGAGTAGTGGTATAAAACAAGTATATTACCAAATCCACATACTTTATCTTAAATAAATAGCAGCAGTTGTTCCACTTAGGAATAAAGTCCTGGTCACAAGAAACATATGTCTGATAAATGAGGTACGTTTATAACTTTACTATAATTCCATTTGAATTATGAATGATAGCCACAATATTTAAATACTCCCACTAGGAGCGTTGTTTGCTATTTCCATATCTTTTGCTAAAATGGCTTGTGTTAATGACTCCATTTCTTTACTATGTCCAAGAAACAATCATCCTTAACAATCACAAAAATGTTTCATCTCTGTATAAGATCGAAAACTTCAGGGTATGTCATATCACAGCGATGTGGCTCCGAACATACATTCTCATCATCATACTAATCGCTTTTATCATTTGCCTAACAACTTTCACGAAACAGCCATATATATTCACTCTTCCAGCAATATCCTCAACAGGAACATCATTGTTAAAATTATATAGGTGCTCCAGTCAAATATTTCTTGTTTACGGGTTTGTTTAAGCTTACAATTTTAATATCTGACCGAAATTAGTTCGGAGATGAGGTATTGCAATTACTGGGGGAGGACAGTGATGATAGTAAATAAGGGAATATTCAAACTAAAACAAAATTCATACTCAGAGGATTATGGTACACTGAGCGTTCGGTTATTAGAAGTTTCACTTTATATGTACAATCTTCGTGATATAATGCGCGGTTCTCTAAAGTACATAGTGGTTATTTATTTAAGTACCTTTCAATAAATCTAGAGGACAATAGGTTCTATTATTATAACATACTAACAAAATAGATACCCATATTTTAAAATGTGATTTTTAAAAACTGTAGCAAAATTATCCGCCTATGTCTAGAAATGCTACTGTCCATGGATACTTGAAATTCTTTTGCATTACATTGCATGTAGGTAAATTTTCTTTGCAATGTCATAAAAAATCTATAATTGTAACATCGACGTCATACCGTGCGTCATTAACCAATCAGACATCGTTATTTGCTTGTTTTATATGATGTTTCATTTTGTACCCTATAACTCCTACGTCTTCATTGATAAATACAGCCCGGATCTGCAGAAGTTTGTCTCATAAAAGGCATTTATTTACCCGATATTCTAAGCTTTACGTCACGTTGTTAGTAAATAACTGACATTTATGAATATAGAAAAGGTCGAGTAAACGGGTTAGTCGCGTGTATAAACGATATATATCAATTACGACCTAAATATAAAATGGCCATCAGTTTAGCTGAAATTTGGATTTGAAAGAAATGCAGGTTAAGATTGAAGACGATATTGCAAGCAAATAAGAAACGATTTAGAGGCAGGATTTACTGAATAGAGCAATCCTTGCTGAAAAATGGCATTTCACGTTTTAAAATAAATGTCCGAATTTAAGACGTGTTGAATTCAACATAGATTGCTCTGTGTTTATTTATAAAAGCTGTAGGCATTTACTGTAACAATTTTTACGGGTGTAAATATATCTTTGTTTATGATTGGACTCGTATGATAGAGGGATTAGGGAAATATTGTTTTAGATATTTCTTTTTTTAAGATTTATAAAGGGTGTTTGTATGCTTATATTTAGTTATATTAAATTTGCGATGTTATCATATCACCTGGACGTGCATTAAAAACAGGATAATAAGAATAATAAAACCGACATATTAAAAAATTAGGAGATACATCTATATGAATTTATATATAAATGTAGACCATTAATAGTTGTTATTGTAGAAGTCGGTTATGGTACAGTCTTCACCATGATAGAAAAATGGCATGTCAGGACTAATGCATAGTTATCCTATTGTAGAGAAAAGGGGAAGAGCTTCTACTTCACTGAGGAAAAACAAAAATGAAACACTGCCTATTGGAGTACAGGTTATACAACCAGCACAAAAAAGGAAAGACGTTTGTCTATTTATATGCCAGAGTTACTCATACTGGCTATGACTTCATGAAGTAAGCTTGCACTTTATTCCTTTCCTTGTTTTATACAGACTTACACTCACGGCACAGTTGACCATCCATTCGATAGGTTCTAAGGTGCGATTCTATTTTTAGAAGAGTATTTGAGAAAGATATTTACTGCTAATCACTATCTTCGGATTGAAAATACACACACTAGTGTAAGGCATGCCTGAACCGTGAGTAAAACAGTCTAACATAAACAGTCTTTCCAAGCAATAAAAAAGAAAACGAAAGACATTTAATACTTAACATATGTGAAAGGCACTCTAACAATGATCGACATGATGGATAACGCAAACTGTAAATCTGCTTCTACATTTTTCCTCTTTAATTTCACAGAATTGGCAGAATAATTACATATATAAAATAAAAGCAGTCACGATAATTAAATGAACGGTTGCATCTGCGAGAATATATCTCTGTAAAATTGCATTACATCTGGAAACCGCGAAGTTAAGTAGCCGTGAAAAGAAAAAATGCGTTAAAGTGAGCAATATGAGCGAGTATGCATTAAATATTAAATTCTTACACAAAACAACCTGTGAGGCAGCTATAAGTCAAAATTCACCATGTATGTACTTTAGGAAACTAGGTCAGCAGTGACGCATTGGAAAGAGGAGTGGGTGGGTGTAACCTAGCTTAATTTTACAACCGTGCGTTTCCTCAACACTGGACAAGAATGTCTTACATGCTTTGAATATCGCCCATTTAATGCGATTTCTCTTGGGTACTCATTGAGGAATCTCAGACTCCAGAAAACACTTTTAGCCTTTCATAAAGTCCCGTCGCTTCCATCAATCCAGCGGGGAAACTTTTTGTCCATCTTTAATGACACATTTTTGTCTATAATTGATATTTCTTGCTCTTAGAAGTATGCTACTTTTTAACAGGAGATGTTTTATTTAATTTGTAAATTTGGAAAGTTGTTACATTATTGTCGGGAATATATTAAGCGCTTTTACTTGTTTTGACGACTGTTACAATACACCTATTCCAATATAACGATTTGATTCTTCCCCAGATTTAAACTGTTAACGTTGTACTTTTTAAATCTTTATTTCCTATATTCGTATACATTTGTATTTATTTTACCAGATATGCAGCTGTAATATTATTTAAAAAAAAGTTTAAAAGAAACATCTTTTAATTTTAATGGATATCATGTCTTGCTTTACGTTATTGTTGCACTTACAATGCACAATAGATAATACATTGGCCATGATCTGTCTGGAGCAACATTGAAACTATCTAATTATGTCATTTTAGTCACAGATTAAAAACCTCTTTTCGCTGCATTCCCGGTCGAATCCTTTTGATGTTTATCAAATTACTTACAATCCGTTTTCATTTCTTGCAACATGAATGATAAACGAGACTGTGATGGACGTTTCTGGTACCACCCATTTTAACAGAAAACGTGTCACGTATAATTATGCTTATGCAATGTAAATACATTCATAATGTTACTAACCAAGTTCTATTTAAAGAAGTTAAAGCGAATAATGTAGTAATGTTGTAGACATGCCGATTTCGACGTTTCTATTACTGAATGGCTTGCGATACTGGCACAAAGGAAAATGGCCTTGTTTGTTGACTTTAGTAGAATTGCAAAATTAGTAAATCAATCCAAAATCGACGAATACGAATCTAACCCAAATTTATCTAGTAGTTTCTAATTAACGATGTTAAGATTTATAGTTATTGTGTATCTTATGATCAACCATGTTAAGGGTTACCTCATCGGTAAATCTAATGATAACTTTTATTAACTGCAATGCGTTAATACACTTTAAACGCTGCAATAGAGCAATACGAATGATCGAATGATGTAAAAGAATTTGAACGAATCATCATGTGTAGAAAGTTAGCATTTTTTTTTTTTTTTTTGATTTTACGTTGCATGATCAACATCGATAGAACCTCAAAACACTTTTTCATTAGTACTAATTTTTCATCATAAAGGTAATAGTTTCCATGATATTGCCAATAAATGTTTGATATCTTCATGATTTTTGGAAGGCTTGGGTTGTAGCTATAATGTTTGAGTGAAAAGTAAAATTAGAAGTATTTGTTTAAGGTAAATTCACCATTCCTTGCTTTCTGTGCACGTAAAAGACATTTACTGATATTCATTGGGAGAAATATCTTTATCTTCCGTCCATCAGTGATGCAATTTATACTGATGTAAGAAAAACACATTTGTAGATACAGGTTTATGATTTATAGACAGAGTTGAAAAACAAAATAAAACAAGCAATGATGCAACAACATTGTTATATATATATATATATATATATATATATATATATATATATATATATATATATATATATATATATATATATATATATATATATATATATATATATATATATATTCTCTAACCTGTATAATCTTATTTGTATTGTTATGTATATTTAATTTGCTTTGTTTGTTAGTTAGTTTTATTTTATTTCATTACATGCTATTTTAATGTAACATTGTATGTTGGACTTGACCTTGTCCAAAACTGAGTTTATTTCTGCTTGATGCAAATTGACTTTTTTATTTTATTTATTGTAAACAACTAATACATAGCTAAATTATTCTCTGTGTGTATGGGTTTAAAATCAGTGTTATTATTAACAGAAGAAGTAAATAAATACAAAAGTGCTCTGATGAAACTCTTGGATAGAGACATTCACTGGAATTTATACTGTATTCAAACCTGGAATAATAATTCTGTGATTCAACAAAAGACTGTTGGCACATCAACAAACAAGGAGCATATAACAGACACGTCTTCGCCTTCAGTTTTTGGATTTATTCTGGACTTTTACTGAATTTTGTCCAGGACTTTAAATTACTTGACTTTTTTCTGTAACTTTTGGATTATTTTGGGAGTTAATTCGCAATACCGTAAGTTCCTTTTTTCTCATTTTCACTTTGTATTCTGATGAAATAAATTATTTGTTAAATGTACAAAGCTTGTTGTCTTTCACTCTTTTCTGTTGCTTATTTTAAGAGTATAGTCTTGTAACAGAAAATTGGGCCCTCGTCCTTGAGATACAAATATCTCTAAATTATTTCAGAAAACTTTGTTTTTGAAATTTAAATTGATCTTGTTTTAAAATTTTCTAAATCCCAAGTATTATTTCACATTTTAGAAATCTTTAGTGAAAGCAACAAGCTTTTTACAATGTCATCTAAAGTGGAGATCTTTATTTCAAATCCTACCCAGGAACAGTTAGACTCCTTGAAAAAGTATGAATTGCTTCAGCTTGCCAGAAATTATGATCTTTCTGAGGCAAAAGTTTCTTGAACAAAGCAAGAAATAAAAGATATTTTGGTCCAATATTTGGTGGAAAAGAGTGTTTTGGTTAAAAATGCTTTGGATTTCATTAGTAAGTCTGTATCAGACTCTAACAGAAAAGGAAAGGAATTAAAATTAAAATAAAAATAAAAAATAAAATACAAGATGGAATTAGAATTAAAAAAGCTTCAGAAAGAGAAAGAGGAGATGCAAATGCAGTTGGAGTTACAGAAAGAAGAAAAGCAAATTCAAATGCAGTTGGAGAAAGAGGAAAGAGAGAAACAAATTCAAATGCAAATGCAGAGAGAAAGAGAAAAGGAAGAAAAGGAATATCTATTTAGATTAAAAGAATTGGGGCTGGCAAGTGAAAGGCAATCCTCCACTTTACATAGAAAGTCAAGTTTTGATATTACTAAGAATATTAGGTTAGTACCCCCTTCTAGAGAGAAAGAAGTAGATAAATATTTTCCACATTTTGAAAACATTGCTGAAAATTCGAAATGGCCCAGAGAGCATTGGACTCTATAATTACAAAGTGCACTTTTAGCAAAGCCCCAGACATCTCCGCTTCTCTGTCAGTACATCAAAGTGCTGACTATGACCTTGTTAAAGAATGCATCTTAAAGGGTTATGAGTTATTCCCCAAGGCTTTTCGGCAAAAGTTCAGGAACTATAGAAAAGAAGATGGACAAACTAATGTCGTGTATTGAAAGCAATACATTTGTTGGGTCAAATAAACCCCAGTCTGGTTTTATTATGGAGAATTATGAGCCATTAATGTCGAAGGGTTCTATATCATTTATGGGTGATTCGGCCAATCCTATCCCTATTACAATTTACTTTAGTAATTCATTTACTACTAAGCAATGACCTAGTTGGAGATAAGGTTGTGATCCACTTGTAACTGACAAGCCTTGGTTGGATTAGAGAGTCGATGAAAAGAAATCCCTGACTTATACCCATCTTGTGCAGTTACTAGAGCTATGGCAAAGAAAGCTCTTAATAATGATGTTGATCAGGAAAGTATTCCTTTAGCTGACACATATATTGGTCAGGCTTTTAATGAGGTCACTTTCATTCCTCGTTTGGATCAATCAAAGGGTATTGATCACAGTGATCCTAGTATAACTGATGTTTGCCATGTTCTTCACTAAACTTTTAGTAACAAATCTTTTCTTGATGACAACATAGAATGTTCTTGGAAGGAACGTTTGGCCCTCATCCTGGTCTCAGATTGTGTCTTAGGTTTTTAAATTTTAGCTGTTTATATTAGAATTATTCATTCACATCTGAAGTGGAATGAGTCTTTTATTTGTGTTCGGTTTTAATTTGAGAGGATTCATTTAATTAAATCATTAATTTTAATTACAAAGTACTCATTGATCATTTTCGGACTAAATTACTATTTTGGGATTATTGTGATTCATTTAAAGACATTTTGGATTATATCATTGTGATACATCAATACTGTTAGAACATCAACACAATTCCAGGCTATTCGTTTATCAGCACATTCAAGATTAGAAATCATTCTGAACTCTGTAATTCATTCCAAATACACTATATATTAGACTTGTGATACAACGTTTAAAAGACTATTTGGGATTTAATTCAAAATACTGAACATTCTTTTAAAATGTTCACTTTTCATTCTAGGGAAATACATTATTTGTTGAATTTGACGTAATCTGTTGGTTTATTTGCGCTTTTCTGTAACGTTGGTTAAGACCAAAGCGCCGTAACAATAGTCACAGAAGAACGGCTGTTACCGTGAAAAATACTTAATATAATACGTGCATTGCTTTTAATACCAACCACTAAGAAACGCATTGCTTTGGTGACTTGAATTTTGTATTGTTTTGCCTAAACTCGGTACTTTTTGCTTGTAGCCGATGCAAAACTGAACACACCAGTGCTAATTAACGTTCTTACATTTAAAGGATACACATTAATATGCTTAGAGTAGTTCTAATTGTATAAATTTATCAGTGTGCATTGATATCCATGCAAAAGTAAAGTCAGAAGACCCTAAACAAATAACAATAACCAGAGTGTGTCTCTTAATCTGTTAATCTCCTTTAACTTCTTTTGCATATATGTAACCTTTACAAATGAATACCAAATAAAGCAGTATTGTCATTACGTGTTATATAGCTCAATTTTGTAATATTATTCATCAAACAATATTATCCGTCTATCTCAGTTTTGAAAGAAATTTTTTAATAAAATTGAAGTATCAAATATAAAGAAGCCGTTTCAAAACATAAAAATAACAAAAAATAAACGACAGGTTTTCATAAAAAGAATATTATAATCACATATTAAAGTCAATCAACCTCCATAAATGAAACAAAAATGCCCAACGTCCTTTTTTATTACACACCGTTCGCAGGAGACCTCCGTATTTTTCCGTGGGATTTGTTCCATTAAACTGATCATTTACAGATGATGCACAATGAAAGTATTACTACGATACAGATTCTGACTATTTTGGAAGGATCAGATAACTGACCACCACGCTTGGTTTCCTAAATTTATCGATCTACCAACTAGTTTTAGTAACAAGTGATACATTACGTACTATTAATTATCTTTTTTCATCTACATTCAGAATCTACTTGAGATAAAAAGTATTTGCTTGCAAATTAGGCAGCGCACGTCTTTGGAATTGCATATGTCTGCACCTATGACCCTGTCCCAAGTTACCTTGACACATACTAGATGGTCCTTCTACATTATGCAACCATGAGAAAGATGTCCTTGAAACTTTCGGAAGATTCTGTCTAGTGCAAATGGTTTCAAATGATCCGTTGTAAGTTAGGCATTGGGGTGGTACGAACACGAAGGGTGTTCGTTTTTTAGTTTTCTTGTTGTTATATTTGATGAGGTCGTCTCTATCCCGAGTTCTACGTTTGTTCACATATTCATCAATGTATTTCCATCTGGCATCCATATTGGAGCAGATACGTATTGTCCGAATCCATAGGCTATAAAGAAGAATGTTTTATTATGTCCTTGGGCTGGAGGCTGGTTTATGAAAAGATTCCAGTGAGTCAGTTGTTTTGTATTAAGAAGCTGGACCTCTTTGACGACTCCAACGTAAATTTAACTGTCGGTTGCGCGTTATTATCATTTAAACCATCATTTTGAAATTGTCGCCAGTTTCAGTCCATTTCAATTTTATACCATCAACGAATCTGCACAAACTTAAAGGTCTTTGTGGTTTTGCATTGAGAAATCTCTATTCAAACCTTTGCATGTACATACTGCATACAAAAGATGCTATTTTAGTACCACTGCAGTCCCATTGATTTGCAAGAAGTGTGATTATAGAACACATAATTGTTTAAAATAAGACGATGGGTTACAAGTTTTACCAAATATCTAGTAGGAGGAAGGCGATCAGGCCGAAAATCTCATGCTTCTTTGCAGGTTTGGAATTCCACCTCGTATGAAATGTGTGTGTATGAAGAGCAGACATCCGTCTTGTCTCATATCAGCAAACGCTAAAAGGGAATGTTACCACGGAAGTGAGGATTCTCTTCGGGAAAGCCAGAGCACATCGCCGCAGGGCACACTATATATATTTACGACAGCTCAAGAGGGGATTCTTAAACAAGGCGAAGAGGACAGCAGCTTCGAGTAGGGAACATTTGACATAGAGAAGAAACTCAAGCAACTAAAGAAAAGAGCACAGTTTCGCAGCAGCAAACGCGGCGGGTCGTTAAGCCTGTAGAGTTTGTTCCAGGCTGGGTTAATCTTGATGTTCGCTGACGAGCTGAGCAGGCTCAGCCTCATATACAAGAACATTTTCACAGCAATTGACTCCAAGAACCGCTTTGTCTATGTTGAGCAAATGAAAGCAAAAGTGGCAATACCCGGGATTCTCACTCAAGTACCACAATGGGATCCAGTCCGCAAGTTATCTTGAGTTCAATTTCCGACCATTTGTTGTCCTGATGAAACCCAACGGTGTTGTCTACTACTAGCGGGGATCGACCACTTCCACTTACCTCCCCAAACCATGCTTGAGCGCTGGATTTTGCCAACCGAAAGAAAACAGTTGGTTCGACTACCTCCCCAAAAGCATTCAGGCCACTTAATGTCCGTATGCACCTAGTTATCAGACAGACGTGTTCAGGTTGACGTTTAACATATCGTCTTTCCTATTCACCAGTATGCTGATATGGCGCAGAATTCGGGTGTACAAAATTATGCTTGTCAGTTTCGTTCCCTTATTAGCGATCTGGATCATTCAATTCGTTGTCGTCAAACGTCATCTGGGTGAGGTGGTCTGAAAGGTCGGACTGTTGGCATGAAATCTGATTATTTAGCAGCTCAACTTCCAGCGGAACAACGTAAC
Source organism: Megalonaias nervosa (assembly GCA_016617855.1). NCBI lineage: Eukaryota > Metazoa > Mollusca > Bivalvia > Unionida > Unionidae > Megalonaias > Megalonaias nervosa. The sequence continues at coordinate 61,725 of JAECUM010018439.1, read as the reverse complement.
GGTTCCCAAATGCGGAAAAAATTGACGTGTCAGGCTGAGTATCAGCGATGAGATTGCCAGCGTCGACACGTATAGCTGTTTAGCTAGTATTTTGTATATCATGATAGGTAGAATTATTTTGCATTTCCTCCATCAATCAGATATCCGTGGATACTACATCGGCATCTTCAATACAGGCCACCTCATTCCCTTCAAGCTACACGCTGATCTTAAAATGGATGGCTTGCGACAAGTTGCAGTAAGGAAGCTGTTTGTCTGCGAGTGCAACAAATATTTGGTCCAAACAAGGCCCTTGGTGTACAAGGTGCCGAGGTGTGCTTTCAAATTCTATCACTACAAACTACAGAGCTCAATAAAGAATTAGATGCAGAGAGACAACTGCTGACTGAGGCCCAGGATGAAACAGAACGGTACCAGAGCGGAACCACATTAGCGCTCTCAGACAACAGAGAGAACGCTAATAGTGCTAGTCGTTTAAGAGTGGAGAAACCAGTCCGCCGCAGGTTTAAACACATAACCAGCCACGACTGGTGCTGTTCTCTGTTTGCATTGTATCTTCAGCTTCAGTATGCACAGGCAGTGTCTGCACTTTTTGCATGACTTAGTGTACTCGTGCTAAGTAGAAGCGTTTTCGTATTAAAATCAGATTTGGCGCCCATAATCAAGGACATTATACTGGTAAGATACAATGCGAAGATTCATTTTGCTAGCTATCATGTGAAGAACGCCTCCAAGAACGGACCACATCCTTTTGAATCGAATTTTTAAGGTCTTTTTTTGGGGGAAACTATATATTCCACGACTACTAGGTACTGATTCTTGACGTCAAAGGTTGTCCCCACTCCTAATATAGAGGTCTTGTTTTAACTTTGCGTGTCCAGGAGTGCCAACACATATACATGAACGCTCTCGTTAAAACTTACTATCCCAGTCAGTGTAAAGCCTTGCAAACTGTCTAGCATGAATGTTGCAGATCCTTTTATTTCTCCTAGTTATTGCGAGTGGTAGTTAAATATCAGTTTGTGTCGCTCTATCATTTTGGGTGTAAAAACGACTGTGACTGTAAATGATCTTCGAGTTTGAATCCACATTATACTCAAAGGAACCAATTTCGCAGACCGTTATGTCAAAATAATTGTCAAACTGATTAAAAATTGTCGGCGTTGGAGTGGCGTACCATGGCTTGTTAAGTAGCAGCTTATCTGCAATTAAACACGAAATATATTGCATAAAATAGAATACTTTTCAATGATATGGTCTTTAATGTTGACACCACAGCCAGACGCTGCATACCATATGACAAAATTCATCTGATTTTGCCAAAACCGCATGTTTCTGCTATGCCACTTGTCAATCATACCTTTAGACCTTACATCCCCTGGATGTGCATATTTTCTGTTATGCTAATTTTTATCTGAAACGAAAGGCCATCTTTCACAAAATCTTTAGATAGATAAGCATGTAGCGCATGGTCGCTATATCAGCATCACTGTATTTAAAGTAAACGGTGATGTCATATTTCGCGTCGATATTAAAGCGAAATGTCTGTGCCAATACTGTGTTTTGCCTTAATGGTTGCACAAATGCATGTTCCAACAGTTAATGTTGTATGGAGCAATCCACCAGTTGGATCGGTGGCACTACAACAGGTATTACTCACTTGTCCTGGTACCTGTTTAAAGCTCCAAAACATTTTGTACATCCGAGGATGGTGCAAAGTTTTGGATGCGCTTGGTAATAATATATTTGTCGTGAGCCAGACCCCAACCAGCAATCCAGTATGCATTACCATTCCCGATTGGTATTATAACATAAATAAGTTCGAAAATGTTAAACAGGCTTCCTTTCCTGAAATGACTATAAGGAGGCGATCAGGCGGGTTAGCATCACGCTCACAAGACCCAAATTATTAGCTCTATCTCGACACGTACGCCTCCATATTTGGATTCGATTTTCAGGGGTTTTACGGTGCTGGCACACACTTGGTTGCCATTACAGCGGCGTTTATCAACATTACACACATTTGCCCTAAGCAACTGCAACGATACTATCACTGTCCTGGACACGGGTTTTGATTTCACTGACCTCAATTGAATTCGTTATGACTGAACGTTGGTAACGATTTCAGTGCGTATAAAAGGAGTTATAGGGCACGTAATGTCAGCAATAATCAATCTGTCGTTCTCAATAACGTCTCACACAAAACCTTTACAATTAACTTTGAGTCTATGTTTGCCGCTAGAGACCTCACTTGAGGGTCTCAGATATAACACACAGGCTTCGGGGTTTTCAGCCACTCTAATGCCTTGCGGTTCTGACAGAACTTGCAATATAAGTAAAAGCTAACTTGTGGAGGTCCTACCAGGCACAAACTAGGAACACGATTCATTGATACTACCCGCCAATCCAGAAATCGACGGCGGAGTATTAGTGCATCTCACAAAAAATGAACAGCCCATAGACAAGTAAAACAAACTACTGATTCAAGAGTATCTGCGCCTCCTTCTGGTTGACACGCATCGGTCAGATTGGGGCGGAACCAGGAGGCAAAGCAAATAGACATCGAGTAATGGGGTTATCCAGATCATCCTAAGCCAACCCGCATGCAACTATGGTTCATGACGATTTCTTTCTTGGAATAACAGCCAAAAGTACTGCATTTAGGGGGAGGAAGGGCTCGATTGTTACTACTACGACAAAGTAATATTTAGCGAAAAGTCCTTGGCGATAACCCTTTCCTCGGGGTGTGCAGAGATTTTTATCACTCGTCTCACCGGCAGAGAAACACACACACACACACACACACACACACACACACACACACACACACACACACACACATTTATACTCGAAAAAGAGACAATAATCAGCCAGAAAAAGGGCATGTATCTGTGACGCTTGGTGAAGAAATTGACCGGCATGTTGAAAACCGTGATGCTTCTAAATCTAGTCATATCAACCAAGCTGACGCCTTCTTTGACATTTACCATGACACCACTGCGACAGGTTTGAGGTACGTGTCATTAGGACAGCTAATACATAAACCACTTGATTTTAGCCTTATAAAGATCTAGGAGGCTGAAACCTCCTTACGGGCAGAGCTTACAGAAGCTCAAACGAAGACAGTACGTGACCGTTAAAAGGTCAGGAAAAATCAGAGAGTCTGATGGTATAAAAAAAATGGAAAATGAAGTAACATTAGTGATGGCTGTTAAAGGATAAAAAAGGATAGTCGGATTGCAATGTCGATTTGCATAATTTTAAAGTAACTATTTGTGGCATAGGTCTGGACCGATCAGTTTGCTTTGTATTCCCTAGACCTGCTCAGGGCCCTGATGAATCTATGGCTATGGTGCATATATATACCATATACCAAATGAGTACCAGTGGTATTCCGAATAAAGTTTAAACTATTGTGCTGGCGTACCAATACCAATCATAAGTATATAATGCAAAATATCATTAAATGAATTCATAGTACTATTATAACAAGTTAATAAATCTTAAAGTTTAAACATTTTTTTAAATTAATGAATAATTGAAATAAATATACTAAATCCACACAACTATTTGACTAAGCTAAGACTTACGTTTATGCTACGAATCATTAAATGCTCAGGTAATTATATGAAAAACTAAGACGCAATTTCAGAAAAAGAACTAGGGTCGAATAATTATTTCGAGATCACTCTTTGTAAACAAGGTCAAGTACTTTAGCAGCTAGCCAATCAGGAATTAGGTCAGACTGGTTTTACAAGGGGCGGGGGGAATACCATCATATACAGCTTCCAAGATCATCAATCCATGATAACATGTTTACTCGAACGAAATGTCTTCATCCTATGTAGAACCCACGATCCTGAAACTATGTAATGTACAAAATCGACAATATTATCATTTAATAAGTTGTCTACTAAACGACCCTTTCTTTCGTAGATGCCCACTGTCAAAATCATTCCTGGTGAGATATTCCTGCTTACATCCGGGATTAGCTGCGATGAGACAGTGATAAGATGAAAATGATGTTAGATACAAGGCTACTAATGTGTGCAATTTACTCATACGAAGGTTTCTTCTGAAAATGGACGCTTCAACTTTGAGTATTTATTTTCAGCCAGTCAAGGACCTCTATTCTCGTACACAGAGGATTTAATCTTTTTCCTGACATAGCCTGGTTCAGTAAATAATTACTTACACGTGGCCTAATGATAGTTGTACTGTTTCATAATGTACGTTTCACTGGCGAACCTCAAGCCATCCAAACAAAACTTGCCGCTAATATGCGACAGTATAAACATCAAATCATCAATCACAAGACTGTTGTTACCATCCTTACACACTTTGAAATTTACGTACATAGCGAATCATCATACATACGTGGTATTACGTCATAAGGTGTAAAATTATGGCGTAGATATTACCAACTCGTTTCCAGTGACGCAGAGAAGCAATGCCACTGCTTGTACAGACCATTTGACCCTGGATCAGCCTCATTTTGAGATGCACTTTCAATCATTTTGCGTCCATTTTGGTGAGGAAAGAAAAATTGACAAGAACAATGCAAAAGCTGTTGAAAAAAATCTTAAAATCTATACATGTACCGTGACCTTTTGTGAATCACTTGAAAACTAAAGGAAAAACAACAAGAGCATGCGTTTCAAAAATAAAAGTGGCTGGTTTCAACTTGTGATTGCAGTGGCGTTTCTGGAAGGCAGAGCGCTACCTGTAGAGCAGTTTGAGATTTTACTGCAGTCATTTTGAATCTTCGAATGTTTGACCAGTCCTAAGGCGTGTCATATTCGTGTTTTGATTTCTTGCATACATTTAAACTACAAACCTGAGACGTTCACTCAAATTGCTATTCGTCTGTTTCGTCTTTCAATTATATATCGCTTCATGCTGGTCGTATTTGAGGAAGTAAAACTTGCAGCCATCCCAATACCATACTGATGTATCAGGCAGACATTTACATGTTTGTTTTTTATTTTGCTTTTCTTCTGGTTTTTGTAAAAAAAACAAACTTTCTTAATATGCATTTCAACGAAGTTATGACATACATTAAATCATATAGAGTTATGAACTGTCAATAAATATGATACAAAAAGGTCATTATTAAGACTGTAATGTGCTCAATGAAGTTTACTTTTTGTTTGAAGTTTATATATGTGATTGATCTTTCTTCCATCATATACAGCAGTTTTCGTTTGTTTAGGTGGTCAATATAGACTTTAGAAAATATAGTATCGATTGCTAGTCTTTTGGAGAAATCATGCTAAATATGAAGAAAGCTTTATTGACGCATATTAAGCATTATAGAGACTCTAACAAAGACAACAACAAAAGCACAAAAGAACGAAATAAATGGTCAGAATAGGTATATGAGAATGAAAACTTTTGACAAATATTTGGCATTCATCACAATGTTAAAATATATTGCATACGGTGCTCATTCGTTCTAATAAAACACCCGTGGTATGGATAAATTTAATATCTAGTCGATAGGTTAATGCGTTAGCGATATCAAAAGATTATAACGCGAGATGAAACGATCATCCCACCTTGTGGAAAACGCATTCTGCCTGATAACATGTAAAGCAATGACTTCGGATGGTAGAATTTTTTGTTTTTATTGACTGATCTATTATGCTTGGACACAGGTAACTATTCATCACGTTTTGATTTTAATTTACGTCTTTTTCTCATTTCAAATCCATTCAAGTTGACAAAAGCTGTTTAACAGTAGTACATTAGTCATGCATACTCTGGCAAGATAATCCATTTATGTAGTTAATAAAAAGAAAAGCTTGAAAATCATCTGTATTTCTAATTAAGGTTGTCTAATTGTAGTGGATTTGGGCATTATAGGGAATTATAAACGTTCATAGGATGAACATTTTGATGACACTATGGTGTACCATGGGAAATTTACATTGTGGTTTATATCCCATCACTCCTAGTAAAGATATCCAGTCACACCTAGTGCGCATGCGTACTTAGAAACGTTTTGAGAAAAAAAATTAGAAACAATTTTTTAAATTTTCAAAATACTTAAAATGAATAAAAATTTTAAAACATATAAAAGAAAATTTGAAAATAAAATTTTATAAAGAAACTAACAAAAAGAAAAAAAATTACTTAAAAATACATTGTAACAAAATTAAAGCTTGAAAATAAGAAAACAATTTGTAAAGAAATTCAAAATATTTAAAAGAAATAAAACTTTAAAAAATAAACCAAAACTTAAAAACAATTTCGTTAAAGAAACAAATTAAAAGACAGCAAATTTATAAAAAAAAGACAATGTATTTTAGTGTAAACAATTTAAAACGTTTAAAACCGATTTAGAACATTATTAACAATTAAAATAGGAAACAAACTTGTAAAATATGATAAAACTATTTAAAGTCATTGTAAAAAAGATACAATGCAAACAAAAATAAACCTTAAAAATATACAAACGTGCAATATTAACAGAAGCACATTCAACCAATTTTTAAAAGTTGTGATGATCAGTAGGGTTGTTTTGGTAAAAAGGTCAGTATCTGTTGTTTCTGATTCTCTATTACTCCTCTACACCATGACGCTGTATTTGTTATTATTGTTTTTCATAAATACAAACATATATACCCGCACATACAATTTTTAACTTGTGTTTAATTATGCATTGCTCCCAGAGTGAATAATAATTTCACTCGTGGACGATTTTGACTTTCTCAGTCAGATTAGTAATGCATATGGATCGATCGATGTACTTAGAGCTATCCATGTTAGTCAACAAAAAACGTCATCATCCCTGGCGTTGGTTCACTTGTGCCTTTTCTACAGAGTGTTTCTATTCACTTCATCATAGCATTCGTTTATAATGTGCTAAGTTTTAGTTCACTGTATTCCCCCCTCTCTCTCTCTCTCTCTCTCTCTCTCTGTATTTTATGTATGTCCTGTATAGAGACCCGACGGAAGATGGTAATTTCCTTCTTTTGCAACCAGACTCTTGAAGAACTATAACAGATTTCTGGCGAGGGATGTTAATAATATAGTTCAAAAATCTGCAACATCCAACAAGAACTCTCTGGAAACTCGACACTGCTGTGGAAATAAAAGTGTAGATACCTATTGTGTATGTCATGAGAAATGAAACATGACTTCAGAATGTCCGAAAAGGAACCCATTATCCTGAAAACAGAAAATGGTTCCTGAGACAAAAACCAAGACGGATGCATTGCCTGGCGTGAGAAAGGACATTGGTTAGAGTGTCCTCCATAAAAGAATAACTTGAATGAAGAAGAAAAAGGAACGAAGAGAGAAAATTTCAGAAGAAGAAGAAGAACCCACTATCTCTTTTTCACAAGTTAATGGCAGATGTGGATCAGATGAAGGTTTAGGGAAATACACATGCATGCTAATTAGGCCTCAACAATAGATCACGTTTAAGCTGTCACGTGTGTTTAAACAAATTTATCGTCTTTTCACGTAGATGATAGATTGGCATGCATACAATAAACCCATTGTATTTTGCCTCGATTTTGTTAATCAGTTAGAACAGAAGATTGTAAGTGACACTTATAGATAAATACAAGCGTATCAAGTAAATTTATAGAGATAAATGCAAGCGTATCAAGTTTAAAGCGACATCATTTTTTCCAGATTTCAGGATTGGTTATCTTAAAAAGTAGATGCGATTTTAAATGATACTAATTGTGACAAACTCAATGAATGCATCGAACCAATTATTAGTGTCTACCATGATGCAGCAAATTAATGGAAAACAGTTAATGGAAAGCAAACTTTAGCTGACATTTCCAAGAAACCTATCTTAACATTATATTTGCTATAAATAAATAAATAATATATATATATATATATATATATATATATATATATATATATATATATATATATATATATATATATATATATATATATATATATATATATATATATATATATCTAATCAAGGAAACCAACACATAATAATACTAAAATGGATGAGACTACATGAAATGCTAAAATTACGAAACTGTCGAAGAATTTAATGGCGACTTTAAAAAAATTCCCAGAACATGAGATTAAATTGGTTTAGACTAAAAGCATTACTAAAATTATTAAAATCTCCCAGACTGAAACAATTTAAAAATGAAAACTTTATAAATTAATTTTTTTTACGAACAAAAGATAGACAAATTATACGGAATATAGCGAATACTGAAAAATGTCCAGACAAATGAGAAAAATGCCCTTACAAATAATTAAACAAAAGTTCATAATTTTAATATTTTTTACATGTTGTGAAAGATGCAAAAATAAATATTTCGCGCTGTTATCTGTGACCAATACTCACACATGCTAAGAAACTATTATCTTCTATAAAACGCCCCACATTTACAATCCAACATCAGATATTTACTATCCACAACACCATATCAAATGAATTTTTATCCGTGACAGTGTCTGAGTGTTTTATCCATACTTAAAGGAAAATATTAGGACAACGATGTATTTACATGTTTTTATATATTCACTTGAATTACAATAATAGCGAAATTTCATAACATATCACAAAAGTTCACGATTGTACCGTCTTATTATTTTGCATTTTTCCATTCGTAGTGTTCTTCCTTTTTCTGTTCCTTCTAGTTGTTCTCTTTTCTCTTATGGCACTCTGAAGACCAATACGCTTTTTTCTAGATATTGATAACAGGTATCATTACTTTTGTCTCTCATGACTCCTGTTTTTCCTATATCCAAAGTACTTCTTTTTAAAGACATAAAAGATTCTTGACATTTACCTCGTATGGAGAAGTCAGTAGTCTTGATTGGAACGTACTTTGTTTTCGAAATGTCGGCATCTGTCCGTCTTCGGGAGACGATGGTGTAGTTTTGGCTTGGCTCTCCTATCTGCACCTTCGCGAGTGGCTGAAGAGTCCAACCCTAGAGTGATAGTCTCTGTTGCACTTGCTGCAGGTGAACGTCGATGCTTGTTGAGGCTGTTGTTGTTTCGCCTCCCTCCTGTCTCTCTTTTCAGCGAGGTTTGTGTTTCTCGCTTCCTCGGCTTTCTGAACGCCCTGTCTGACAGCAAGGCGCCAGGCGGAGCGGTCGACAGCACAGCTCTCCCGGTCGTTGACGTTGATGTTGGCCGTCTTCATGTCCTTCTTGCAGATATCTTTGTAACGCAGACGTGGCCGTCCAGTCAGTCGTGCGACTTCTGCTAGCTGGCTGTATAGCAGGTCCTTGGGAATGCGGCCTAAGTCCATTCTGTTGACGTGGCCGAGCCAGCGAAAGCGCCTCTCGCTGAGAATGAATAATATGCTGTTCATGTTGGCGCGTTCAAGAACCTCTGTGTTGAGTCCTTTGTCCTGCCACTAGATGTGCAGAATACGCCGCAGGCATCTCAGGTGGAAGCTGTTGAGTTTCCTTTCGTGGCTCGCATAGGTGGTCCATGCCTCGCTGCTGTAGAGGAGTGTGCTGAGCACGCAGGCCTGGTAGAAGCGCCGTTTGGTCTTCTCGGTGAGGCTGGGTTGTTCCAGACGCTCTGGTTCAGTCTGGCCAGAACTGCTGCTGCCTTGGCAATCCTGCCGTTCACCTCAGCATCAATGGAGAGCGAGCTGGAGATGGTAGACCCGAAGTAAGTGAAGTTCTCAACAACTTCCAGGTTGTACCCATCGATGGCAATGGTGGGAGGGGAGTCTGTGTTCTGCGCCATGACGTTCGTCTTCTTGAGACTGATGGTCAGTCCAAACTCCTTGCAGGTGTGGGAGAGGCGACATACCAGCTGCTGAAGTCCATCTTCCGTGTGTGATGTCAAGACTGCATCGTCGGCGAAGAGCAATTCAGGGATGAGAACCTCTGTGACTTTAGTCATAGCACGAAGATGGGCGATGTTGAACAGCTTGCCGTCAGCCCTGGTATGGATGCACACTCCCTCGCTGCAGTCCTTGAAGGCGTACTGGAGGAGCATGGGGAAGAAGATGGCAAAGAGCGTCGGCGCAAGGATGCAGCCTTGCTTTACTCCGCTGCTGACTGGGAAGGCCTCCGATGTTGCTCCGTTGAAGCACACTGTGCTGTGCATGTTCACGTGGAACGACGTGATAACACGGAGCAGTCGTGGGGGGCAGCCGATCTTCTGCAGGAGCCCGAAGAGTCCGCTCCGGCTGACCAGGTCAAACGCCTTCGTCAGGTCTATGAAGTTGATGTAGAGGGGTATCCGCTGATCACGACACTTCTGAAGCTGGCGTACTGAGAAGATCATGTCTACAGTTGGCCGGCCGGCTCGGAAGCCACACTTGGGACTCTGGGTAGATGTGGGAGGCTAGGGTCTGCAAGCGCGCCAGGGCGACACGGGCGAAAGCCTTTCCGACGACGCTGAGGAGAGAGATGCCCCTGTAGTTATTTTGCAGTCGCTACGGTCTCCTTTGTTCTTGTACAAAGTGACGATGTTGGCGTCTCGCATGTCCTGGGGGATGTGTCCCTGTTCTCAGCAGAGGCAGAGGAGTTTGTGCATTGGCTGGAACAGTGCTGGTTTCCCGCTCTTGAGGACTTCAGGCGGGATGCCGTCGCTCAAAGGGGCCTTCCCACAAGCGAAGCAGTCGATGGCTTTTCTGAGCTCTTCCAGGGTGGGCGGTGTGTTTAGTTTCTCCATGACTGGCAGGTCTGGAATGGCGTCCAGGGCGGTGTCGGTGACGACGTTTTAGATTGCATACAGCTCGAGATAGTGCTCAACCCAGCGCTGCAGCTGTTTCCCCTGGTCTGTGATGACTTCGCAACAAAATAACCGAGTTGGGATTTCGGAATTACAGCAGAACACTTTTGATGGTGATACAAATACAATCAATGTTTATTGATGTATGATTTGAATGAGAAAGAATATTGATTAATACGTGCGTGTGTAAGATCCAAATATTAGAAAAATTAACATAATACGCACGAACCTAAAAATGCAACAAATATAAATACAAATGAATGACCTTACACAGTACAAGGACAAAGGTGAACAAATCACGGCAATTTCACACGATGAAAATAATGGGTGTTTTACTCAATAGTAAAAATGATGTATTCACTCCACTAGTGAAAAATGAAATATTGTTTTACTCCAATAGTACAATGATGAATTGATTGGAGAGATATCATACAAAAATATCTTACACACTCCCAAAACAATGGTATAACAAAACCCCAAAACTAGCCCACGGCTAAAAGATTACATGCATGGAGTAACACAAAAACACTCCGTCAATATCACACTTGGCTACCAGTCACACCGGTCAATCAAGCAAGTATCATTATAGGTAGTCACCGACCACCATTCAATTCCTTGGTCAATCAAGCAATCAGCGCCCACCAATCCGGTCTGCAACGCCCGATCACCTGCTACTCTACTACCAACACTGTTCACTCAGCTCTACGGCTGCTGTGGTTAATTTCTATGGTTGGCTCTATAACTGGTACCACGACTACGATCACCATGGATCACTCTAGTCACTCTGGTCACTCTGGTCAGCTCTACAGCTGAAGATGTGCAAGTCCCTAAGTAGACTGCTTACTGACAAAACGTTCCGTAATGTGAAGATATCACTTTACGGTGAGGCATTTATACACAGACGATGTAGCATACATCGTCTGTGTGCTGGAAAAATTCGGTTTTTCTTATCGAAAGCACTTCGCACATGCGGAATAGAATGAACCGAACTCACTGTTTCGAAATAATGTACAATATACAAAAATCATCCTCGGGTATCGTTGTACACAAAAAACGAAACCCGAGTACATGTATTTAATAAATAGAGAAATTTATACAATTCCGTGACACTTGGACTTAGGGTGGTGGTCTTGGAGATGGGGGGGGGGGCCTGTCGCCTTCTTAATATCATCTTACATGCCTGTTGCATCCCCGGTGTCGGCAGCTGTCCGTATACTGGCGCAGAGGTTCAGCCAGTAGGTGTTGGCGCAGCGGCGGTCGGTCTGCTGGGCGTTGTTCCTGGCAGTCCTGAGGGCTAGGCGCAGCCTTGTAAGCCAGGAGGGCTTTCTCTTCGTCTCAGTCACGGGCTCTATCTCCTCCCAGTTGGCCTCATACCAGTCGGCATTTTTGCGCTCCTTCTTCCCGTAGGCAGTGATGGCTGAATTGTACACAGTGTCACGGAGGTGGGAGTACTTGGACTCGATGGTGTCACCAGGTTCTCTTTGGTGAGAGCCTCCTGCAGTTTGCTGATCAACTACTGTGTCTTCTCTGGGTTGCTTGCACAGCAGGTGTTGATGCGTGGGCGACCCTTCTTCTTGGCGTGGAGCAGCCTCATCGGTATTATTCGCACCTTGCTGGCCATGAGGGAGTGGTCCGTTTCGCAGTCGGCACTGTGGTAGCTGGGGGTGAGGAGGACACTGGCCAGTTCCGCACGCCTGACGATGACGAGGTCTAGCTGGTGCCAGTGGCGGGATCGTGGGCGTCTCCACATACACTGCAGAGAGAGAGAGAGACAGAGAGAGAGAGACAGAGAGAGACAGAGAGAGAGAGAGAGAGAGAGAGAGAGAGAGAGAGAGAGAGAGAGAGAGAGAGAGAAGAGAAGATAAGAAAGAAAGTCGTTTGGCACTTCGTAGAGATGAGGTTAACCTAGCTACTCAAACGTTGACTTCTAGAAAATTTAGAACGACAGCTTGCACTTACAAGGTGAAATTAAACAGTTTAATTTTCTTTGGTTGCTCTATCTTTGTAAGTACTGTTCATAAATTTGTCACAAATATCTCTCTGTAAGCGAGAGCCAACTCAAACAAACTCACACGACATGTGTTCCAAACTTCAATGGAATCTTCTCGTCTTGTGGAATCAACTCTTTTAACAGTACTTGGCAATCCACTAAGTCTTGAACAGTTTCATTGATTTCCTGTCAGACTTCTGGATCACTAGTTAATTTAATAGATGATAATGTATCATTGAGTTATCATGTTTGGTTTTGGGTCTCTATGACATGTAACTAGAACCGTAATATTAAAAATACCTATATGTTTAAGATTATTGATCTCTATGACCTCCAACTGAAGATTTAACATTAAAATTACGTATAATAAACAATGCACCATTTCCAGTGACCAACTATAGGTTATCTATTGTCCATCACACAGTTGTCTACTATCCAGAAACCCATACGATACCTTCAACACTCCGTTTGGATAGACCAAAACCTAGTTATTTACCATCCAGTATCCAGTTAACTACTATACAAGACGTTCACTACACCATCAATACACCGCTGAAGCGACCAATACTCGACACTTACTGTCCAGTACGCTGTTAACTCAAGCAACATCAAGTTATCTACTATACAACATTCCCACATTTACTAGCCAAGGGAAAATGTTAGGAATATTTCTTCCAAACTATACTTACAAACAAACAAATATATTGTTGCTCAAACGGCTAGGATATGAAAGAAGAGGAATTAAATCGCACTCACACATACTATAATGCACAAGCTATTGTAGGGGTGGTTATACATAATTTATATACCAATAAAGCATAAAAACTACTAGACAAGAAACGTAAGAATGGTTTAAAAATTCGGTGGTTTTGTATGTTTGCATCAATGAGGGTCTTGACTAATTTGTTTTAAGACACAGAACCTGTTGAGACGTCACATTTTGGATTTTCAATTATCGTTTTCAATTTTTATTTCTAAATTTACTTTTCAATTTTCATTTTTATTCTTAATTTTAATTTCAATTTTTTATTTTCAATTTCCATTTCAATGTATAGTTTCTGAAAAGTCATTTATCATAAACGTTCATTATCAATTTTCATTTACAATTTTCATTTTCTATTTTCATTTTCAACCTCATTTTTATTTCTCATTTTCATTTTCCGTTTTCAAATAAAGCTCCTAAATTTTCTTTGTCTAAATCCTCATTTTCGACTTTTTCTATTTAAATGTTTACTTTCAAACTTCATTTTTCTAAATTTTCATTTTCATATATTTATTTATAATTTTTTCAAACTTTATGTTACTAAATTTTTCATTTGCAATTTTTCATTTTCAGTTTTCATTTGCAAATTCGGTTTTTTAATTTTCATATATTAAAAATTTTATTAGAAATTCAATTTCTAACATTTCGTGTTTAAATTTTAAATTCCAGATTTACTTTTAAAAAATTCTTTTCACTTTCATTTTGAAATTTCATTTTTCTAAGTTTTTATTTTCATCATTTTCAGTTCAACTATAATTTTGAAATTTGGTTGTTCAATGTTTACCATTTCAAAAATTTATTTTCAATTATCATTTTTTTTTATAAAATTGTTATTCCCAGATTAACTTTTCAATTCCGTTTCAATTTTTCGCTTTTAATTTTCATTTCCAAATTTTCTTTTTGTGCATTTTCTATTTCTTTATTTTCTTTTACAATTTTGATTTTCAAAATTACAATTGCAATCTTGCTTTGAATAAACAGATACTGTTGTGCCAAACCGAAGATTTACAGAAAGAAAATAAAATTTTATGTTCGAGATTGAAAAGAGCAAAACGTAAGTAGCATCGTCCTCTACAGATATTAAATGAGACACAAAGAACGGATATTATGCATCGTACATGAAATGTTTGTACCTGTTAAGAAAATAATTTTCTGTCTAACTGTAAAATGCGAATGATAGGCGTGCTTACACATGATATACATCTACCAACATACTTTTCTTTCAGTGTTAAGTATTTTATGTCGCGTCACGTCTCACGCTCATCTGATTCGTCAAAGACAATCCTACAGGGCACAGTGAGAGGAAAGAGAAAACGAGGCAGACAGAAGAAGAAATGGGAAGATCACATTAAAGAGTAGACAAGCATGGGCTTTGCAAAGTCCCAAAGAGCAGGAGAGAATAGTGCAAAATGGAGAGAGATTGTCGCAAAGTCATCAGTGGCTCCCCTATGACCAGGCAGGTTACGGGATATATGAATGCAAAAAATGAATTTTGTGAACGGATAGACAAAAACAACCTTTGGAAAAGATATACGCCTCAACTTATTGCTAAATGAAACAAAAACGAAATCCCTCCATTATAATTACCTATGTTGAGTGATAATATATAAGTATATTTATGTGTAGAATGTGCGTAACCAATTTTTGAAAGTACGAGGAATCATCTAAGGAAAACAAAATTTTAATCACTTTTGGTCCACATTGGTAAACAAAACTATAAATTGAAATATATGAATAGAGAAGAGTTAAAATGAAATTTGAACTTGCCTCATTTACAACGAGTGACTAAGAAAGAAGACGACGTGTACGATATCGAAACCATTCTTGGTCACGTAAAGTGGGAAAACGTCGAATCAAGAAGTTGAAGTGAGGTGGAAATGATATTAATCTAGTTTCGAATTTGGATTGCGGCTTCATAAGTCACTACTATCAACATAAACAGATGTGACCACCATGCCGTTGAGCACAGCAGCTACCTCTCCTTCTCAGAGTTTCTCTCTACAACAACACAAACACAGCAACAACAATACCCACATTGGTTGTAGTGTATAGAACGTTTCTCTAAAAATAAATCGTCATCTGCCAAATCATTCAGGTGTATTACGCCAACGCCATTGCCTATTTGAGTTTGCAAGAAGGAGATAAACTACTGTGTATTATTTTACTCAGCAGATTTATTGGTTATCTTCTTCCCAGTCTTTTGTTGAGATATACCGACAATAATTATAACAATAGCAGTTTCGCCAATACCAGTCAAAACAACGACTCTTCCAATCACATCAACAGCCCTCTTCTGGGACTCATTTTAGAAGATCATTCTCCTTTGACAACATTTGACGCCTTTGAGACCAGAATCATGGAGCTATGAACAATCAATTATATATAATATCACCCAGTGACAGTTCTATGGATGTGTTTTCCATCAACATAGCTAAATTACATCAAACCATACAATTGGATCAGGAAACACATTGAGAAGATTTTCCTTCGTAGAAATTATTTATCCCACCCAAGTCAAAAATGTGATTGGACAGGTTCAAACACTCGGATAAAAATGATTCTCTCATTTACGAATCCATAACACCATCACCAGCGGATCCCCAGTTGAATATTTATTCCATGAGAATTCATGCAGGATTTTATTTTCATGCTACGATCTAATTTACTTTCAATGAGCAGTTTGGCAAAGCACTGAAGAAAACTAAGTGTACTGATCAAGTACCATAAATTAGCTCACCATCTTTTTCCGAGGGCAAAATGCTGTCTATGAGATTTTCTCTCGGTCTGTTTGCTATTCTGGATGGAAACACGAATGTGGCACCTCATTCAAAAGACTTTCACAACAGCGATAGTCCAAATGGATAGTATTTCATCCCGTGTCGTATTTGGCTGCCTCAGCCCCAATCGATTTTAAAATCCAAGTACAATCCAAACGATTACACCTATCTGAACTGCAGTCACATGTATCTGAGAGTTAAAGTTCTCAAAGTGTACATCACCAATCCAGGCGCCGATGCCAGAGTAGCTCCTGTCAACAATTTCATTCATTCGTTGTTCAGTGACGTGCATTTGTACCTGAATAACAAACTAGTCAGCAGCATTGATACTTACCTTTATCCAGCGTACGTGGAAAAGCTCGTTGTCGTACGGAAAAGAATCCATGAATATACCTCTGGGTGTATGGAAATCTGACGCGTTGAACAAGTTCATCGACACAGAGTACTCAGAAGCTGACGATCCTCACAATGTTGCATTTAACGACCGTCGAAATAAATAGCGCAGTTAAGAACTGATGGATCGTTTACATTTCACGACAAATATTTCTTGAATAGTGTGAATGTACGCCTGAGACTGAATCGAAGCAGTACCGTGTTCCATTTGATGGCCAATTCTAACGAGTACAAAACAATCATTGAAGAAGGCCGACTTTAAGTTTACGATGTTAAAGTTTGACGTAAAGTTGTAAACGACATCAGTCAAACTTTGAACAGAACGACAGCCACGTCTCCGATACGACGCGTGGAAATGAAAACGTTTACCATTGCCTCTGGACTAGATCGACGATCATGTTTTCCAAGACAGTTACCCAAATGCTTGCTCACTGGCATCGTCAGCAATGTAGCCCTCAACGAAGCCACCTATCATACTCCTTTCGAGTTTCAACACTTCAGTCTGTCCAAGATAGAAGTCACTTGAGATGGCCAAATCTTGGTTAACAATCCCTTTGAACCTAAAATTCCCCAGAAAAATTATTTAAGATCTGGACGCTGTTTCAAGCCACGGGAATATTAGGTACCAACAGCAGAGGATTATGCAGGAGGAAATGCTTTGTGGGGCTTTGATTTCACTCGAGAGCAAGGTAGCAATGAAAGGCATTGCAACCACGTAAAATTGGGCTTACGTCGTGTGGAATTTCAGTTTTTGCAGTAGCTCTGACCAACACGATGAACATCATCTTTAATGTAGAGTGTGACAATACTCTGGAAATAGACAGTTTGAGAGAAGTGATTCTAGGCTATTAGAAAAGAAGATAAGAGACGAGGATGTTTCCATGCCAGTACAAGAAAAAGACAAAAAGACAGTCATGATGTCAAGATGGCTAGAACAAAAATAACATTTTAGTCTCCTGTTTTGCTACTGACCTGACTGAAAATATTACAGGCCTCACCAGACAACATTGTTAATAATGTTAAATATATGATTATTGTCAGAAACAACAGACAAATGCATGATGCTGAGTCAAGAGGAAAAGTTGGAAGAGTATCTGGAAGAGAGCTGGAGTCTCATCTCCGAAGAGACGTTTTTGAGAAAGTGATATAAAGATTTGTGTGATTGTGACTTCTTTATAGAAAGGAACGCATCGAAGCTCCCTAGCAACAGAATACAGAGACGAGCCGCAGTTCATAGCTTTACTTGAAAGAAATTTTCAAGGAAAAAGTTACCTGTGAATTAATGACTGATCATTACCTGCAAAAAAGATAACGTATCTTTGAACTTCATTACCCTCTGACGTACAGTTCGTACGCCGCTTCTTGGAATCCTCTAGTGTGTTCTAAATGTGAACTACCCCATCCCAAACCTAAACACATTCAAGCCTATGTCATTATCACAGACGACAGTCTTCAACCAGGAACCCACTGGATAGCTGTTTAATTTCCCAATGATAATAGTGTGGACTATTTTGATTAATGTGTACTATCTTCTCTGGAATATGATATCATTGACTTAATGAGAAGAAATGCCGTATCAACTCTGTTCAATAATATGAGATTACAAGGATCAGATTCAATGGCGTGTGGTCAATATTGTGTATATTTTCTTCAATAATGCAGTCATCTATATCCTTTAGAACATTTAGCGACTTACTTTGATCGTGACAGTGTTTGTTTGTATGTAAGAGTATAGTAACGTCTACAACGACTTCTTACCCATGTTTGTGATAGTATGTTTTATGAAAGTGTGTGAGTGTCTGTTTCATCGACTTCTTTTACATCATACCCATTTTGTGTGATAGTATGTAAATATGAAAGTATGTGCATATAAACGCTCTTTATCTTTTCGTTGGATCATCTGTGTTTTTGGATTGTAATCAAGAAGCGGGTGCTAGACTGTATACGTGGTGTATTGCATTATAATCAGAATAATTGGTAGTAGGAAGTACTCAAGAAAGATTGCTGGAAGGTATCTAAAAACGTTAACATTACATTTCCCGTAAGACCCCATAAATTTGTCAACATATGAACATCCTATAGTAATCACAAAGTTAATATTTTCCCTTGCCGCTATAAACACTTTCCACCCCATAATAACGATTCCTTGTTAAATCTTTAGATAGTAAGTTGTTTTGGATTGAATGTGAATGGAGTGTTAAATGTTATATTTGGAAACGAAGGATCTATGTGGAGAGGCAAGGCCCTCTAAAGCGGGTCTTGATCTAAGGTCCGGATGTCAGACGAAGTTAGAGGAAAAGAAAAAGGTCAGTACGATACTTTGTATGTTAACTGAATGGTGTTAACAGAAATTCAAAGGTCCTTTTCAGAGACAGCTCCTATGCCTCGAAAAGATCAATACTTTATTGGCCCCCAATTTTTTTGTCTTTATTTTGTGTAAGTGTTTATTTATTTGTTTGCTTGTTTGTTTGTGTTTGTGCATGTTGACCCCATACACACTTGTCCCTAGACAGACCCATCCTGTTCCATTCCCCTTCCACTATGCTAACTTTCCCATTGTCCCTATACAAGCCCACCATGTTAAATTCTCCTTGAGGCTAGACAGGCCCACCATGTTATATGTATATGTATGTGTATACGTATGTGTATGTATATTTCTATGCTTCCTTTGTCTCTATCAAACTCCCTTTGTCCCTATCGAATTCATTTCACCTACCTTTCTACTGTGGCGCGTATTCAGGTCAGCCACTTGCAATACCGTTACTTAGTACCCGCCCGATTGAGGTCAGCCACTTGCAACATTGTTTCCATTTTTCCCCAGTGTCCAGTACCGCGACGTCGCCCATGTTAAATTCCCCTTGTTGCAATATTCGATATTCACTTTTTTTGCATGGCGGTCCCCTAGATCTTATATTGCTCCCATACCCTACTTGTTTGAATTGAAGAAACATTGTGTCACATTGTAATGGTAATATAACAATGAATTTATTATTTATCACTGCTGAAGGTATATACCTTCTTTCTCATAAAACACAAAGGCATTATAACTTTCATGACTTATAAGCAAAATGATGATAGAAATATTTCTTTAATGAATTAAGTGTTGTTTATCATAACGGCCTGAGATATTGGAGAAATTACTTTATCATCAACTCCTGTTACGTAAACGCTATATATTTTAATATCACAAACATGTTTTGCAGTAAGCAGATCTAAGTTTTCTTTAATTTAAACTATCTGATCCAAATGCAACACGTTTTTGTTTCACCTAATTAGAAACAATGAAATTATTTTCTCCCGTTACGTACTATAACACCTTTAAGTACAGAATGATGCCATAATCTGATATCATGGGACAGTGCCAAGTATTACAAATAGGCACACTGTCATTTGTATTACCGGTTTACTCGAGACTGCATATAAATAAAATATTATAAACCAAACCAGAACTTTTTATAACTATTTATATATACCTATGATTTCAATATTCGGCACAAAAACAATTTTCGAACGAGACTATTGTCATGGAGTAATTATCTAGACTTAAAAATATTAGACAACTTCGACAAGGAATCCATCACCGCTGTACAATAGAGATTCAATGAAATTTCAGTTTAAATATTCATTATTTAGCCTTTTCTGTATATATGAAACTGATGCAGATCCATGTGTGACAATTCCAACAAAAACAACGCTGATTAAAATCAAAAATCGGTAGATGTAACACATCCGACGAATCATTTTCATCTTTAAAAACATTAAAAAGTTGTGTTCCTTAAGAAATATCAAGACTACCGTTTGTATTACGACCTATAAGCAATATGCCAGCCCCCTATTCTAACCCTTTCCCTACACATTATATCAACTAGTTTTGCTGATATCTTCTAAAGTATTATTTCTTTAAAATTAAATATTTAGATTTACATATTTACATATGTTTCAACGGGTTCCAATGTACAGAAGGAATTCTGACACAAAGTTTAACCTTTCTAAGTTGATATAGTTTCATTTGGACTTTTCCATGAATGTATTAACTTCATTGAAGTGGGTTATCAAACAGGAGCTTAACAATAAAAACTTTGATTCCGTCTGATCGTTAACCAATATAAACGCGTTTAGCTTATCAACGAAAGTGGAATTTGAATTGGATTGTTCATTCAGCTTTCCGTTGATTCTTCAAAATAAACCGTTGTTGTATTCATTCTGGTTCCATCTTTGCTTTCTAATATTGTCCTAGTAGCATTTTCTACATAACTGCTTTCATTAAAATCATTAGCGACCAAAGAGTTATTCATGTACGAGTTTTCCATGTTGTCAACAGAATTGTTCGAAGACGATGGGCCAATGCCGATGTCTGGTGTGATATCAAATTTCATTTTTATGTCGTTCTCATTTTTGCCAGACTTACGGTGATGCAGCCCAGCATTGTCATATAATGTACCATTTTGAGTTTCAGCTGTTTGACTTTCATTATTATTGGTTGTATTTTCCATTTTGTTTTGTACAGTTATATCATCCATTTCACCATTTGATGCAGATGTTACATCAGAAATATTTTCTGATGAGTTCATCATCGGAGACAACTGTGGTATTTTCAAATGAGACATTGTAAACTTTGTCACTTTTGCTATGCGAGGACTTTCAGGCGTTGAGAAAATATCAGATAAACGCGAAGTCTCTGTCTCAGAAACGATATGTGCATTAATTGTTTTAATCGACGAGACATTATGTTCAATGACACTATCATGGACTTTTCCAGCCACTATACTGTGGTTTGAGGCATATGAGTCAGAGGAATTACCCGTGATTTTATTATCATTATTATTTGAACCAGTGAGATTATTCTCAGTTTCATTTCTATTCAAATGGTCAATAGACATAATCGTGCCACGTTCCCTTAGCAGCTCTGCAGAATCATTTCCTTTTGGAAAGCCTTTTGTCGTACCAGGCTTTGCTGTATTGTCTGATGAACGCGGTGTGGAAATTTGGCCATTGGTTGTTTTTTCAGACTGTCCCATTTTCATATATGAATGAGATGACATTACCTGACCCAAATTATATGATTCGTTTTCTAAAAATTGTTCACCTGTAGAAACAGATATGGATTCATTTCCTTCTAAATGTTCTGTAATCGGGTGCATGGATGTCACCAAGTGGGTACTCAGCTTTGGGGATACTTGAGAATTAATAGCAGATGACAAAACACGAGCTTCGTTAGGCAAGTTCTCTAACATGTTCCTGGGCCTTAAAATGTTCCTCTTCTTTTGGCCTTCATTTATTTTGGATACAGAAGCTGCTAACGTTGTCGCAGGAATGAAATTTTGGATAATAGTTGAATGAATAGAGGAGGCGTCAAACGATGTGACATATTTTTCACTCCTTTTTTTCATTGATGGGGTTAATGACCCTGTTTCATCAAGCTCTACATGACCAATAGTTGACTCTGTAGGGTGACCAGTGAAGCTGCCATTTGTTAAAACATGTTGCGATCCATCGCGTAAACCTGATTCATTAATCGCTTTTTTGGCGTTTATTTGATGATCAACTGGCACAGATGACGTAGTAAAATTGTTGTTCATTTCAAGTGTATTTGGTATAGCATTGTTATATTCAGGCTTACTCAACTGATTTCCTCTTTCATGCTGAGTTGTGGTTGCTTCAGGTGTCCTATAAGTACTCTCATTTCTCAAGTGACTTTCTTTCAGTTGCGTGGCATGCTTTCGTCCTTCCTCTGTTTGAAGCATAGTGTGAAAATCTGATTCAGCTGAGACGGAGGTGATAGGTTTGGTCGTCGTCGTTATATCAGATACATCACCAATTGTCATGTAAGTGTTTGATGCTTTAGATGTCGTGGCATGTGACTCAGTGTCGTTATGTGTTGTATTAGGTATTTGCGAAGGACTAAAAAATGTATCTTCTAAAAGAAGCAGTCGTCTGAGCGTTTCGAGAAGACTTGATTTATCAGGAGACATGTTATTTAAAACACCAGAAGGTAGTGATGATTTCGTTGTAGTGAGTTTAGAAGCTGATGAAGTTAGAGGTATGTCTTTAACTTCACTGGCAACTCTTCCATCCTTATATGAATTGTCTTTCAATACCTCCGCCCTTTCCGTTCCAACAAGACCTTTTGTGGATGACATAATATTTAATTCAATAGTTTCTCTTTGGGACACTGGATCGTTTGTTGTATCCAGTGTTGTGGAAGTTTCTTTTCGCTCAACATTTGGATTATCATAAGAAATGTGTATTTCATTCATTTTAGTATACTGAAGGAGTTGTGACCTTTGACTCTCTATCTTCATAATAACATTTTTATTATCTACGTCCGATTTGCTGAGGAATCGTTCTGATGATACTGGTGTACTTTTCAAATCCTGAAACATTTCAGTAACTAAAACAGCGTCTGTCATTTGCTCTGAACCAGTAGTTGTGAAATTAATTTTAGACATATTTTCCATGCCATTTATTATATTTAAAGGATCATGCCTTTCATCTAGTGGTGTAGAAAACACTATGTGATGGTCATGAATGTCTCTTTCTTGTCCTTGCTGTAAACTGTCGTTCTCATGTATTGATGGCCTATCTGCGTTCTCAGTCAAAACACCGGCTATATCAATGGTGTTTGTTCGATTTGAGGAAGGATTCAAAACTATACTCTGAACAGGCTTAGAAACATATCCGGCAGCCCCTTCTGAAGATCTTTGGTTTGTCGTGTGAGTTGTAAAGGTAATAGTTTCTACTACACTGCTGTTGGAGTCCGAAGTGAAATTGCTTTGTGAAAGATCTGGAAATGATATATTTGCTTCTTGTTCACGTTTTGAAACAAAATTACTGCCAGGATTTTGTTCAGAAACACCCAGCATCTTACCATCAGATATCATATCATTCAATGCATGTTTCGTAGATTCAGTTGTTGTGACATTTTTTTCGAAGATTGTAAGAGTTGTTCTGTTCACATAGTCCAATAAATTATCATTTGGTGTTGCCGGCGTTAAGGTTTCCGTCTGGCTATGACCATATGTTATTGATGTGAGCGCAAAAATGTTACTCATGACGCGTTTGGAATAGCCTTTTCTTACAGTAGTCTTTGTCCTATCTGAAGGGCGTTCTATTGACTTTTCACTTTTTTTCACCAATAAATCTTCCATTTTAAATGATGTTTTCTGGACAGATACTTCTTCAGGCATTTCAACACTTCTATCACCAACGATTACTTCCTGTTCTTCTTCCGAGCTTTCCATCTTTTCATACTGCATATTTGTCATACCATTTATTTCATTTAACTCTACCGACTTATCCTTTTCGTTGACACTATCTGCTGCAAATGTATCCTGCTCACTCTGCAAGTTTTGATCGCTTTCACTATTAGATGCATGTTCGGCTATACCGATAGTTTTGCTCACCTTTTGAGTAGATCCGAAGTGCATCTTCTCTCTATTTGTTACAGATATGCTTTCTTGATTAGTTGAACCTTTTGTTTCAATGTATGGACCGAATTCCATATCTTTTGGAGTGCTTTGATAATGACTGTTCTGATCTGTGTCCATTGAGTTTTTTACAATAGCCTCGATTTGAGCCGCGTGACTGTTATTATCCTCACTTTTTCCGAAAGTTTGTTTTCTATCTGTAGACAAATGCTCTTTTATCGTCCTGTTGTTCACGATGAGACTTTCTTTATCGACTTTGTCTAAAGATGCTATCGTCATAATTTTAGTGTTATAAGTTTCTACTCTACCGCCGTCTGTGATGGAAAGTTGATCAGTTGTGGTTTTCACAACAGTGTTTGCTTCTTTATTAATATCAGTTAACGCACTTTCAGTGGTCCCAATATGGTGTAGTTTGTCAAGATAATTCTTTATTGTCGTGTAGTTAATACTATGGTTATGCACACCACCACTATCTCTAGAAGTCGGTTGGTAAGTGTTGGATTCGAGATGTGTGCTTTCATTGGTATAAATGTCAGTTAACAAACTCTCCGTGATCTGAACTTGGATAACCTTATTTAAAGGTGTTGCTGTCGTGTTTTCGCTGTAATTAGAATGTCCACTACCATTATTTGCTGTCGTGTTTTCGCTGTAATTAGAATGCCCACTACCATTATTTGCTGTCGTGTTTTCGCTGTAATTAGCATGCCCACTCCCATTATTTGCTGATGGTGTGTGCCCATGAGTAGGTCCCATAAGTGAGCTTGTATTCTCCTGAGCATCGGCTAGCATACTTTCGACGGTTCGAACATGATTGCTTTTATCAAAATATCCAACTGTTGTGCCAAATTGTCTTCGCTTAGTCGCGACACTGTTAATAATTTTGTCTGTGGTATAAATATTAGTGCTATCATTTGGGTTTTCTTTTTTAGTGTTATTATGAACGACTTCCACAGACGTTTTCTCCCTTGTTGTAAACTGTTCAGTTTGTATAGCATCAATTTTTATTTTTTGTGTATTGTTTTCCTTTTCAAACTGAGGCTGAAAACTGTGATTGTCTTTATCTACCACTGCAATGGTCGCAACAACAGATGAACTCTGACTGATCACAACAGCTTTCGCAGTGGTGGCTTTTTCAAAAACTGTATGCCCATTTGTAACAGTTTTTGGACTTGAAATGGTTTGGATATTATTGTCTCCTGTCGTAGGAATGTCTATTTGTGATTTTGCATGTATAGATGCTGAAGAACTTTGTATTGTTACTTTAGTACTGTCTTTGATGACCGTTTCCGTAATTAAAGACTCATTTTTAATAGACTGTTGTGTTGCGATGGTTTTCATATAGTTTCCCTTATTATGTTCGTCATAAGATTCTGAAATACTCCTATTACTAGGGATCCTTGTACCATCATTGACCAATTTTGTGCTTGCATTATCAGCCTTAGTTTCACTACTCTTTGTCGTAATCCAGACTTCTAAAAGTTCTCTTCTGGAAGATTCGGTCGTAATCTTATGAAAAGAACTATTATGTTTTATCTGGCTTTCTGGTACAGGTGTCGTTAAAGTTTCAGCATGGCTCTGGATAGTTGTCGTGAATGTCAAATCTTTCAACTGACCGGATGAACTTGCTTCGTGTAGAGGTTTATTCTCTTTGGATTCATTCGGATCTTCACTGTCAACAGCTTTAGCTCCTTGGTCACATCTATGCCCAGTGTACCCTTCATCGCAAACACAGTATATTTCAGAGGTGCACTTGTGAGTCTTGCATCTACCATAATTGCAAATACCATTAAGCGTGGCACACATGTCGAAACTTTGGCAAACATTTTCTTCCCTCCTTTCCTCCTGCATTATCGGCTCTGCATGAGGCCAAAGGCTTTGGTGTGAAACTTTTATGTCACATAAGACATAAGTTAAAACAAAGATTATTTTCCAAGAATCCATTTTGAACCGATATTTGATTTGGAATCACACCTTATGTAATCTTCATTCCCTCTCTCAAGTTCCAAGAGCAATGAATGTCTGGAAAGAAAAATACAAAAGACAATGTCTATATCAGATAAAATAAATCTCAAAACAAAAACTGCTTATTTTTTTTAAAGGTGATAAAGTTAATATCGAAATTGCTGAATCAGACTCTAAATCGGCATGTTTGGTATCTAGAACCATACGATCTTTATGCTCAATATGATTTTTGGGAAGCAAATTTTGCTGATAAACTAAGAAAAAATTAATTATTATATTATTATAAACACCGTTTGAATCAAAGCTATATTCTATTTGACATTATGTTTTAATATATGTATTTTCTCATTTCTGCACAGTATATGAATACAGGTTAGCTTGATGACATGTTTTTTGACATTATAAAAGATATATATAAATGACGTATATTCTTTGAAACCATCTATATTCCAAAATTGACGTTGATTCATTCTTTACTGGGAATTAAAATAAAAGATTCAAACAATTTTCATAATAATTTTTGGTAGAAGAAACATTAATATGAAAGTCAGAGACCTGGCCTTTTGTTTCTATTTTTTTCCATACTCTCCAACATTTTTGAAATGTTAATCTAAATGTAGAGTAGATACAGACACATAAGGTGATGCCGCAAAACTGCTAAGAATAATAAAGGCCGATTACATTTGAGAACAAACTTGTAATCTCATTGAAGAAAAATAAGACATATTTGTCAAATAAAACAAAAGCTCCACAGTGCATTTTTCAAAATTGTTCATCCGTATATAAATACATCTAATCATTTAAAAACCGTCTGCAAGTGTTCGTTTTTGCTTCCATTTTTATAATTAAAAACAACTTGTTCTCTATTGTAACATGCCATACACAGATCTGCAAAAAGTTATCACCAACATTATATGCATGTAATTAGCTAATTATTTAGATACATGAGTCATTTGATTGATGAAATAACTTATTCTATAAATGTTAGATCATTCGTTTGAGTTTATTGATTTAAAGTTATATATCCTTAAAATTTCCGCCTAGATTTGACAGTGGGCCTGCACGTTCGCTTCTACATCCATAGGAAGGAGCTGTAACGTACCATTTTTGTGAATGTATTTGAAAAGCATATTGCTAAATGTATGTATTCATAACTAAATGATAATAATAGTTTTCACAAAGATCAGTCCAATTTTAGTAATTACCATTTCTGTCAAACAGCCCTCACAAAATTCACTTTTGCTTGGTTAGATTAAATAAACAAAAGAAATATGACAGGGTACATTGACCTTAAAAAGCATATGAATTGGTCGATTACAATATCCTTAGGTCAGCAATGTGTGTAAAAATATAACAAAATGCTTTCTGAATCAGAATCAGACTAAGTGCATGTTAATAACCACATCTCATAAATAAGTGCGTGTTAATAACCACAGTTCAGAAATAAGTAGGAAATAAGTGCATATTAATAACCACAGCTCAGAAATAAGTGCATGTTAATAGCTACAACTTGGTGGCCTCGCGGGTTCGAACCCCAGCCAATTCATACCAACGACTTATAAAAATGGTACTAACAGCTGCCTCGCTTGGCTCTTAGCATTAAGAGGTTAGTGTTAGGATTGGTCGGCCTGGTTTCAGGATATGATGACTGGGTGGGGCATGATGCTACATGTCTGCGGCATGATGCCCCAGTGCTTAGACATCACTATAAACTGCCACACTGCAGACATAGTATCGATATGACTAAAATTGTTAAAGCTAAATTAAAAAATCCAAACACACGCAAATACAAACACACGCAATAACCACAGTTCAGAAATAAGTACATGTTTTATAATAACAGCTCAGAAATAAGTATGTGTTTTATAACCACAGCTCAGAAATATGTACATGTCTTATAATCACAGCTCAGAAATAAGTGCATATTAATAATCACAGCTCAGAAATAAGTGCAGGTTAATAACCACAGCTAAGAAATAAGTGTATGTTGATACCTATGACTAAGAAATAAGTTCATGTTAATAGCCACAGCTTGCTGGCCTATGTGTATGGTTAGTGAGTCCACCTAGGATGCGGGAGGTCGCGGGTTCGATCCCCAGCCAAGTCATACCAAAGACTTATTAAAATGATACAATCAGCTAACTAACTTGGTGCTCAGCATTAAGAGGCTAATGTTAGGACTCTTCGGCCTGATGTCGGGATTGTATGACTAGGCGGGACATGATGCGTGATGCACCAGTGCTCGACATTACTATAAACTGCAACACTGCATAGATCTGAGCTATATGACTAAAATTGTTAAAGCTACGTTAAAAGTCCAAAACGCACACTATAACCACATATCAGAAATAAGTATATATTTATAACCACAGCTCAGAAATATGTACATTTGAATAACCACAGCTAAGAAATAAATGAATGTTAATAACCACAGCTCAGAAATAAGTGCATATTAATAACCAGAGCGCATCAATCTGCACACATGGACCAGAATCACCTTACTTTAAATATTGATAATACAACAAACGAAATTGTTTATAATTATACACTTCTTGACATTCATTTTAACTGCTTTCTTTCGTGAGTTGTACAGGTCAATAATGTATGTAAATGGCCATCTTCTAACATAGAAATACTCGCCAAAATTAATAATTACCCCTTCCTGATTTCAAACGCCAATATTTTAATTCAACCGCTGCAAGGTTAGTGTCTTTATGTAATAGGAAACTATTCCAAACAAACTCTTGACAGCAAGAGAGAATATTTTCATACGTATTGAGTTACCTGGTATACATCATCATCATCATTTATTATTATTATTATTATTATTATTATTATTATTATTATTATTATTATTTCCTTTTGTAGCTGTCAAGGAAGCATGTCTATTTTAATGACTAAGTCCGTTATAATAAACTTTCTTTGTTGAATATGAACTTTTTGGCGCCATATGTTTCACCGTACCGTGCTTGAACTGACAGAAACAAACGTCCTTACTGCAGTTATTCTCAATGTAACCCATTTATAAAGGCAAATGCATGCTATTTCCAACAAAAAAAGTGTGACATTGTCTCGTACTGTCCAAAGGAATTTGCAGAGACTTGTCAGAGGAGAATTTCGACAACATCGCGCACCTAGTGGGCTGCTTATTTAAATCATTATCCTTGGAGATTACCCGTAAAGACAGAACATCCAATTTTCTTATTACAGTTATGACCTAAGAGCTTTTAACTTTCAGTTCTGTTTAGCAAGAAGGTATCAATTAGCAAGTGTTTTCGTTTATTTTCAGATAAATGGTTGAGTCATCTAATATAAGGTACAGGTTTGTGTTACATTGCTTTATCAATCGAACAACAATCTCAGATTCTATGGGTTGTATTGTCAATAGAAAGAAGTGTATGTTATGCATTTACACATGCACAAAAAAAAACTGTTCATATCGATTATAGAGAAAAGCGTATAATAGCAACTAGTCAACGGCATCATGATAAGAGAACTGGATGATTAGTTATTTTGTGAATTACATGAAGTCATAAACAGCAATCTAAACAAGTGTTCAAAGATACGAACGGACGATAATATACCTTGTATAATTATTTTCAATTGGCGAAGATAATGGGTGTTGTTGGTGGACGTTGCGGAAATTGTTTCAGAATTATCTGAAAAGAAGGTTTATTCTTTAAGTACCTTAATGAGCGTCTTTAAAAGGTATCACTACACTAACTGAGCCAATGAGCTGTTATTGTATACAACTGTAGTCCCCGCGATTACAAGGTATCACTACACTAACTGAGCCAATGAGCTATTATTGCATACCATTATAGTCCTTACGAGTACAAGGTATCACTACACTAACTGAACTAATGAGCTGTCATTGCATACCTTTGTAGTCCCTAAGAGTTCAAGGTATCACTACATTGAGTCAATGAGCTGTTATTGCATATCATTGTAGTCCCTAGGAGTACAAGGTATCACTACACTAACTGAGCCAGTGAGCTGTTATTGCATACCATTGTAGTCCTTATGATTACAAGATATCACTACACTGAGTCAATGAGCTGTTATTGCATACCATTGTAGTCCATAAGAGTGCAAGATATCACTTCACTAACTGAGCCAATGACCTGTTATTGCATACCATTGTTGTCCCTAGAGCACAAGATATCATTTCACTAACTGAGCCAATGAGCTGTTATTGTATACCATTGTATGGGTTATTCATCACCGATTTTCCACAGAGATCAGCCTATTAGAGACGAAAGTTACTGGCATGCAATAAAAGCAGCATTAAAGTCTAAAAAGAAAATGTGAATTGGACCTCTTAGCTTTCGCGTAGTATGGTGTAATTTTTTCGGTTTCGGAAAGGTCACTCACGCTAAGATGTTCCGATGATTGCTTTCGAATGCAATTATTTTCAGAAAAATTCAAACAAAACCGATGGATTTTTTTCTATGCTTTCTCGAAGCTTTTGCATGGCAGTAATATAGTGTGACGATCTGACTTGTCAACTAGACTCCCGTGTTAAACCGAATGAAAAGATTATGAGTTTCTACAAAAATGCAACATTCGGCTGCCATCTGGAAACGTATAGGAAAAAAACGTGATTGTCTAAAAACTGGTTAATCGGTTTTCACAGGACGAGTTTGGTTGGTTGCAAATGTAACAATGTAACAGACTTGTTCTGTTTTGGCGAGAAATTGTCTGCCCTCAAAACAGAAATTAATATTACATCTTTGGTCTTTCATATGAAGCGTCCGTCTATTTGTAAAAGTGTAACATGTTGGTTCTATTTTTGAGGGACATATGAGTTTATCTGCCCTCAAACTGAAATTAATATTGCGCTGTGGGTTTACTAAGTTGGGGTTGGTGAATCTCAAGCCTATAAAAAAATGCAATGATTAAAATCGAACTACTATTTAACATACCTTTTGGAATGACAACATTCAGTCATTTACTGACCATACAGGTCAGGGTGTAAAAGAACTGTATAAAAGTAGAATTTATTTCCCTACAAAATATACATTACCCGTTTCCCCTGCTACCCCTAATGCGCCTCTATAAATTGTTACGTATATGTAATTGAATTGCTTGTGTGTTAGTTTTAAATTCTTTTTTATTTTATTTTTATGATAACTTTATTCACTGGAGTTGACATTTTTTTCAGAAAAAATCAGTTCAGTTCTTTTCAGCCTGATTAAAACGCAGTAGTGTTGCTACATTGTGTTTTCAGCTGACCTAGTTCCTGACCTTGATTCAGAACTCGTAAACACAGAGTGAAAATCATTCGTCGTAATCAAGGTCATTCTTGGCTTGCGTCAGCTCTATTGTAAACAAACTTTCTTTTATTTTTTTTTATTATTGAATCTTATAGTAAGATTCCTTCAGTACAATCGAACCTGTAAATAGCCTACGTGCTAATTGACGTATTATTTTACTGCGTTGTTCGGACTAAGTGATCACGTGACCCATCACGGGGTCTAAACTGCGTTTTAGTTAAGGGTTAAAACATATATTTTATAGTGAGATAGTCATTCGTAGTTTACACCTTCAGAACTCAAGGTGTTTTTAATGTTGATGCCAGTTTGATTTAAAATTCTTCTATTTTTTGGATTTAATAATTTATATTCCCTGGAAAATACCAGAGCTCATAAAAATTCTTGGACAAAGACATTTAGTCAAACATTATTCGAAATTCTAAAGCCGGAATATTATTCTTGATTCATAAAATTCACCAAGGAACTGTTGACACATCAACACAGGACAGATTATAGAAGACGTCATCGCCTTGCATCTTGGAACTTCATCGGGATTCAAACTTTGATTCATTTAGAACTTTTTAGTGATAGGACTTATATTTTTAAATTCTAGGATTAATTTTTGGATTAGATTCACAAACCGTAAGTCCTATTTCATATTTTTACCTTGTTTTCTAGGGAAATAAATTATTTTTGTTAAATTTGACAAAGCTTGTTGGCTTCACTCTTTTCTTTGTTACTTTTGTATGAGCCTACACGTAACAAAGAAAATTGGGTGCTCGTCCGGGATATATAAATTTTGGCTAAAATATTTCAGAAAATTGATTTTTGAAATTTAAATTGTCCTAGTTTTCAGTATATTTTAAATCCCAAGTACTAT
This sequence comes from Megalonaias nervosa, assembly GCA_016617855.1. Lineage (NCBI taxonomy): Eukaryota > Metazoa > Mollusca > Bivalvia > Unionida > Unionidae > Megalonaias > Megalonaias nervosa. The sequence continues at coordinate 29,582 of JAECUM010018439.1, read as the reverse complement.
TTCACATTTTGTTTGAAATCTTTAGTGAAATCAACAGCCTTTTTCTCACAATGTCATCAAAAGTGCAAACTTTTCTTTCTAGTCCTACTCAGGAGCCGATGGATAGTTTGAAAAAAGATGAATTGCTTGAACTTGCCAGAAAATATGATCTTTCCGAGGCAAAATCTTCCTTAACGAAGCAAGAAATAAAATACATTTTGATCCAGTATTTGGTAGGAAAGAATGTTTCGGATAAAAGTGTTTTGGTTTCGATCAGTAAGTCTATATCAGACTCTGACATAAAAGTAAAGGAATTGAAATTAAAATACAAGATGGAATTAGAGTTAAGGAAGTTGGAACTTCAGAAAGATCAAGAGGAAAAACAAATACAAATGCAGCTGCAATTGGAGAAAGAGAAAGAACAAATGCATTTACAGAAACTACAAATGCAGTTACAGTTGGAAAAAGAGAAAGAACAAATGCATTTACAGAAAGAAGAGAAACAATTGCAGTTACAATTTGAAAAAGAGGAGACAGAAAAACAAATGCGTTACAATTTGAGAGAGAGAGAGAGAGAGAGAGAGAGAGAGAGAGAGAGAGAGAGAGAGAGAGAGAGAGAGAGAGAGAGAGAGAGAGAGAGAGAGAGAGAGAGAGAGAGAGAGAGAGATGTAATTGCAAAGAAAGAAGGATGAAAGGGAATTTCAAATTAAGTTAAAAGAAATAGAGCTGGCAAGTGAAAGGCAAATTTCCACTTCATATACAAATTCAGGTTTTGATATTACAAAGAATATCAAGTTAGTGCCCATTTTTAGAGAAAAAGAAGTAGACAAATATTTTCCTCGTTTTGAAAAAGTTGTCGAAAATTTGAAATGGCCAAGGGAGCATTGGACTCAATTACTACAATGTGTACTAAATGGTAAGCTATTTACCATTCACTGTCAGTTCATCAAACTGCTGACTATGATCTGGTTAAGGAATGCATCTTAAAGGGTTATGAGTTAGTTCCTGAAGCTTATCGGCAAAAATTTTGGAACTATAAAAATGAAGCTGGACAAACTCATGTCGAATATGCAAGAAAAAAAGAGCAGTTATTTGATAGATAGTGCTTAGCCAAGAAAGTTGAACAAGATTATGAAAGTCTCAAACAACTTGTATTACTTGAAGAGTTCAAGAACTGTGTCCATAGCGACATTAAGACTTAACTTGACGAGTATAAGATCAAAACCTTAGAAAATGCTGCTCATGCTGCTGATGAGTATTCCTTAACTCATAAAGGTCCTGTTGTAGGCAACCCTTTCACTCAGCAATCTACTGGTAAAAAGGTCTTCCAGCCTAATACGACTCCTTCTAAAACTCCATCTGGCACAACTTTTAAAAATCAAGCTTCTGATAAACTTGATTCAAAATCCTTGTCTCTTCCTACGTGTACCTATTGTAAGAAGAAAGGACACGTTATTTCTGATTGCTTCAAATTGAAATATAAGCATCAGAATCAAGACAGGCCTATCCCAAATGCTCTTATTTCTAAGAGGTCAAGGTCATGGTCATGTATTGAAAGCAATACATTTGTTGGGTTTAATAAACCCCAGTCTGATTTTATTATGGAGAATTATGAACCATTCATGTCGAAGGGTTCTATATCACTCTTGGGTGATTTGGCCAATCCTATCCCTATTAAAATTTTAAGGGATACAGGAGCTTCTCAGTCTTTCATTATCAGGTACTTTGCCTTTTTCTGAGAAGCCTTCTTCTAATGAGTGTTCTCATTCAGGGAGTAGAGTGCGGCTTTGTTAATGTTCCTCTCCATTGTGTAAATTTATCATCAGACTTAGTTTCAGGACCTGTGACAGTCGGAATAGTGTTTTCTTTACCCGTTGAGGGCATTCATTTGTTACTAGGCAACGACCTAGCTGGAGACAAGGTTGTGGTTAATCCACTTGTAACTGACAAGCCTTGTTTGGATCAGAAAGTTGATCCTATTGAAAAAGAATTCCCTGATTTATACCCAATTTGTGCAGTTACCAGAGCTATGGCACATAAAGCTCTTGAGAATGATTTTTATAAGGAAAGTATTCCTTTAGCTGACACATGTATTGTTCAGGCTTTTGATGAGGTCACTTTCACTCCTAATTTGGATCACTCAAAAAGTATTGATCACAGTGATCCTCTTTTAACTACTCATTCTCTTTTTTCTAATCAGGGTGACAAACGACAATCACTTGTCGTCGAACAGGAAAAAGATCCTGAGATCTCCTGTTTGTCTCAGAGGACAATTAGTGAAACTGAAGCCACTGAAGTACCTGTCTGTTATTTTATTAAAAATAGAATTCTTATGAGAAAATGGAGACCTCCCGAGGTACCTGCTGGTGATGAATGGTCAGTGAACTATCAAATTGTAGTTCCAAAATCTTACAGACAGGAAATACTTAGTTTGGCCCATGAAACTCCTCTGGCTGGTCATTTAGGGATTAATAAGACTTATCTCAAGATCTTGACTCTCTTTATTGGCCAAAAATCAAAAGTGATGTTTGTAAATACTGCAGATCTTGTCATACTTGCCAAATGGTAGGAAAACCCAATCAGAAAATACCCAAGGCTCACCTGCAACCTATTCCTGCATTTGACGAACCATTTAGCAGAATAATGGTAGCTTGTGTTGGTCCCGTACCTAACACCAAGTCAGGAAACCAATACTTGTTCACCATTATGTGTGCGTCAACAAGATTCCCAGAGGCAATTCCTTCGAGGAATATTAAAACCAAAACTATAGTAAAAGCTTTGAGAAAGTTTTTTTTTTTTAAACTCAATTTGGCCTTCCCAAATCTGTCCAATCTGGTCAAAGGTCAAATTTTATGTCTGGAATTTTCCAGCTAGCTATGCTTGAATTTGGCACTCAGCAATTCAGGTCAAAAGTAAAATTATGGTTTCACAGAACTTTAATGGAGAGAACATTTGAGTCTTGTAATTGAGTTCAATCTCTCTTGCTCATTCTTCAAAATTGTCTTCAAATTAGATCTTACGGCCCTTACAAAGTTAAGAAGAAAATGAATGAGTTGAATTATAATAATAGTACTCTGATCTAAATAAATTAATGGAGTACCAGTATATTGAGAGAGATAGCCAGTTAAATCATGCAATTAATTTAGTTGTACCTGTCCCACTCACTGAGGATTTCAGTGAAGGAATTCAATCGGACTCTACTGATTTTGGAGCAACAAATCTTCGGAATTCGGAAATTATGAAAAATCTGGACCAGAAACTTTCGCATTTGCAACAACAAGAAAGGAATGAACTTAAACAGTTATTATTTGAATATGAGCACTTATTTCCAGATTATTCCTACGAGGACAAACAAAAATTTTCATGACGTTGAAATTGTGAATTCCAAACCTGTGAAACAACACCGATACAGGATGAACCATCTCAAATAGGAATTCTTGAAAAAGGAAATTCAGTATTTGTTGGAAAATGATTTCGTAGAGCCCAGTAAAAGTGACTGGAGTTCACCATGTATACTTGTTCCGAAACCAGATAAAAGTTTCCGTATGTGCACTGATTATAGGAAGGTGAACAGTGTGACACAAACAGATTCATTTTCATTACCAAGAATCGATGACTGTATTGATAAAATTGGAAATACCAAGTACGTCACCAAATCTGACCTTCTGAAAGGATTTTGGCAAATTCCACTAACGGAAAGGGCAAAGGAAATTTCGGCATTCGTGACTCCAGATGGACTCTATCAATATAAAGTAATGCCGTTCGGGATGAAGGGTTCGCCAAGTACCTTTCAACGTTTGATGAATATGATTACCTCTGGTCTAGATAATTGTGATGCTTTCATCGATAATGTCATCATCTACAACGACACCTGGAAAGAACATCTAGCAACAATTCGGAAATTCTTTGACAGACTCAGTGATGCAAGTTTGTCAAGTAATTTATCCAAAAGTGAGTTCTGCCGTGCTTGTGTAACTGTTCTAGGACATACTGTGGGACATGGACAAGTTAAACCTATAGATGCTAAGATCAAGGCTATTTCTGAGCTCCTTGTGCCTGTCAGTAAAAAGCAACTGATGCGAATTTTAGGTATGGCTGGATATTATCGGAAATTTTGTTCCAATTTTTTTAATATTGCTGAACCCCTGACAAATTTATTGAGCAAGAAATCAAGTTTCTTTGGACTGAAAAATGTCAGGATGCTTTAGAGAAGTTAAAGGCTATACTTAAAAGTGCACCGGTTCTTACAGCTCCAAATTTCAGTCAATCTTTTAAACTATCTGTTGATGCAAGTGATGTTGGGGTTGGAGCAGTATTGATTCAAAAAGATAGAGATGGTGTTGGTCATCCAGTGTGCTATTTTTCGAAGAAATTAAATAAGCACCAAAGAAATTACTCAACAATCGAGAAGGAATGTTTGGCTTTAATTTTGGCATTACCATATGTTAATTGAAGTTTGCCTTAGTTTAGCTCCTTCTCCGATTGTTTTGTTTAGTGATCACAACCCCCCTACTTTCATCGACAATTTATGTAATTTGTTTTACCTCATGTATAATTAACATATGGTAAAAGAAAGCTTTATTATATAAATCTTTCTTTTTCTTTACGGGGGAAGTGTTACGTATATGTAATTTAATTGCTTGTGTGTTAGTTTTAAATTCTTTTTTATTTTATTTTTATGATAACTTTATTCACTGGAGTTGACATTTTTTTTCAGAAAAAATCAGTTCAGTTCTTTTCAGCCTGATTAAAACGCAGTAGTGTTGCTACATTGTGTTTTCAGCTGACCTAGTTCCTGACCTTGATTCAGAACTCGTAAACACAGAGTGAAAATCATTCGTCGTAATCAAGGTCATTCTTGGCTTGCGTAAGCTCTGTTTTAAACAAACTGTTGTTTTATATTCTTATTATTATTGAATCTTATAGTAAGGTTCGTTTAGTACAATCGAACCTGTAAATAGCCTATGTGCTAATTGACGTATTATTTTACTGCGTTGTTCGGACTAAGTGATCACGTGACCCATCACGGGGTCTAAACTGCGTTTTAGTTAAGGGTTAAAACATATATTTTATAGTGAGATAGTCATTCGTAGTTTACACCTTCAGAACTCAAGGTGTTTTTGATGTTGATGCCAGTTTGATTAAAGTTCTTCTATTTTTTGGATTTAATAATTTATATTCCCTGGAAAATACCAGAGCTCATAAAAATTCTTGGACAAAGACATTTAGTGAAAATTATTCGGAATTCTAAAGCCGGAAAATTATTCTTGATTCATAAAATTCAACAAGGAACTGTTGACACATCAGCACAGGACAGATTATAGAAGACGTCATCGCCTTGCATCTTGGAACTTCATCGGGATTCAAACTTTGATTCATTTAGAACTTTTTAGTGATAGGACTTATATTTTTAAATTCTAGGATTAATTTTTGGATTAGATTCACAAACCGTAAGTGCTTTTTTATATTTTTACCTTGTTTTCTAGGGAAATAAATTATTTTTGTTAAATTTGACAAAGCTTGTTGGCTTCACTATTTTCTTTGTTACTTTTGTACGAGCCTACACGTAACAAAATAAAGTGAAACTCCTATTCCTCAATAATCGTCCTACGCTACCCACCTCTAACTTCCTTATTAAACGAAACTACCAACCCATTGACAAAGGGTAGAATGCAATAAAGGAGCATAAGCAAAGATAGAATTTAATCATTTTATGAATAAAAAATACTTAAAATACTTCTTTATCCCGTTACCACTATATGATACCCTTGAGTTAAGGCTCTATGGTCTTAAACTATGTAACAGAAAAGAACGAAAACAAGTTTAGTAATGATTTATTTCCACAGAATACGTAGTAAAAATTTAAACAGAACTTGCAGTGTTGGAAATTAAATCCCAAATAATTCTAAAAGTTCTATCACAAGTCCGAAAGTATAAAGCATTCCGAATGATTTCAAGTGGTGTTCCGAATGAATTCAAATCTTGAAAGTGCTGATGTACCAATAGCATGGAATAGTGTTGATGTGCTGACAGTCTTGGTGTTTCACAATATGATCCCAAATGTCTCTAAATGAATTCACAATAATCCAAACATTGTGATTTAGTCGGAAAAGTACAAATGGGCACTTTGTAATTCCGACGAGTTATCACTATACCAAAAATTAATTAAATAAATAAATCCTCTCAAATTAAAACTGAACACAACTAAAAGACTGATTCCACTTCGGATGTAAGATGGGAATAACGAATTTCTGTTTACTTCTCCCCTATATATAACCTAATACAGAATATAAGGACAAGGGTGGGGGCCAGCTTGATGGAAATTTCCAACAAACTGAAAATATAATTCGTTTCTAGAATTTTCTAAGGTCAGAATCAAGGCTGTATCTAGAACTTAAAACTAAATAAACATATTTACCAACAAATTATACGTTTAATATATAACTTGTAATCATAGACAAAAATTAGTCATGTAATATGTTATTTACAACACTAAAAAGACATCAGTCAGGTGGATACCAACTCCTACCCTCAGTTATGGACGATGGTCAATCACACAATAAAAATTAAATATACATACCATCTAATCATGGACAAAAGCCATTACACAATTCAAATTAAATATACGTAACACTTCTAAAGTTAATTATCCAGTCCCTCTATAATCTCACAACTCTACCCTTCCAATCCCGCCTTTTTGTGAAACTACAATCCCATTCACACATAGTAGGATGTAAAATAAGGGGTATACAACATGGAATTTAAATTCCTGATGAAAACAAAACTGCCTTCCCTATCTCTCCTATCACCCTATGACACCCTTATAAACTAAGTAAAATTACTATCCCCCTATAACTTCTCTACCTCCGTTTGGAGGAACCAGCATCCACTCATCTACTGAGACACATGGTAGGATGTACAAGAAGGCGTATAAATAGAATTTGGATCCCTTATAACAAAACTAACTTTAATAAGCCACTTACCATCCTATGACCCCTCTTATAAATGAAGTAAAAACTTCTACTTCTCCCCTCCCCCATATAATGCCCATACAGTCCTCATCCCCTCATTTTAAAGAAAACAACAATCCCATTCACACGGGGTAGGACGTCTATGGATGGGAATAATAAGAAAGAATTTAAATCCCTTATAAAAAAAATAACTTCCCTAATTCTCATACCACCCGATGATCCCCATTATAAGTAAAGTTAAACCCCTAGCACATCTATAATATCCATACACTTCCTGCCCTCCATTTACAAAAGATCATCCCTTTAAAAATAATTTAAAAATAGGCTACCATGTTTTAAAAATTATTTATTTGTTTAATAGGACAAGGAGAATTAAAATTAGGTAACCGTTTGTATCGATTTATAGTAACAATGGTAAATCCTACGCTACAAATGTTCATATGTCTTAACTTTTATAAATTAAATCAAACGCTATAGTAAATGGGATGTGTGTGTTTGTGATCTGGATTTTTTAACGTAGCTTTAACAATTTTTCAGTCATATCGCTACGATGTCTGCAGTGTGGCAGTTTATAGTGATGTCTAGCACTTGGACATCATGCCGCAGACATGTAGCATGATGTCCCACCCAGTCACATTATCCTGACACCAGGCCGACCAGTCCTAACACTAAGCCCTTAATGCTGAACGCCAAGCAAGGCAGCTGTTAGTACCATTTTTATGTCTTTGGTATGACTCGGCCGGGGATCGAACCCACGACCTCCCACATCCGAGGCGGACGCTCTAACCACTAGACCACCGGAGCGGTAAAGGGGGGTGGGTGGGGGTGTTGCAGTCCTAAAATCCTATACGCCTGGTATCAATACCACTCGTCAGACCCTTTGACATTTCAAGAAGATCAGGAAGAATATTTGATATTTTACGTGTGAATGGATCACGGAGGAATCGATCCCTTGAAGGAAGTTTCTATCAATGTTAAAGCGTGTGAAAGTACTTCATGACCAACAACAAGCCAGCCACCATACCACCACATTCTATTCAAGGGGATAGTAGTCGATACCTAGCCAAATCCACGCGACATTTTGTTTGAAGGACGAACCATTGCAATGCGCTGGCTGTACAACTTGAATGATTCCCAAGAAGGACAAATCAAATACAAGGATGGCTGTTCCGTGTAGTCTTGGGCGTGTAAATATGTTCGATTCTCAACCCGAGACCCTGAAATGTTGGCAGAACACATCAAAATATAACACATTCGCCAGTACGATTGTTTGATCAAATATAAAGATTTGCCATGGACGCACATGCACAATCCTGTGTTAACACGTCATTTCCATAGAAAACATGTTTTCTTTATCTCCTTTATACCATACTGAAACGTTTAATCAAGATCAACCATGTTGCTAAGAAGACAAAGAACGCACTCTGACAGGAACTCGGGTAAGTGCTCTCGATCGTGGATACCACCTGTTGAAAGTGTACTCGATTTGGCACTTTCCTACGACAGAGCAATGCCAAGAAGACAAATCCAATGAAGGGATTTTTTTCAGGTTAATCCAACGAACTTCTAAATATTCAAGCAGGAATCTAGCTGCTATTTTGGGGGTCCCGAGTGGCCAGGCGGTCTAAAGCGATCACCGTTCTGAATCTCTGCCATCTCACCTCTGTCTGCGTGGGTTCGAGTTTCAGGCTCGGCTAACGTGGGTACGTGAGTAAGCTTGCCAGTAGCTTCTCGTGGGTCGGTGGTTCTTCCTTGGGTTTTCCAAAGTTCTTCCTCCACCTGTTATACTGGCTGCCATGTATAGCCTATCTTGTGCTGAGAAATGTCGTTAAACCCTAAAAAAAACAACAACAACAACAGCTGTTATCTTTCTTTTTGTCAGACGCCAGAAGATAAATACGAATTCAAAGAACGCTGCCGATCCTTAGAAAGAATCATTTTGGAGCATGTGCAGAAGAATGAAGGAAAATAATCGTTTGCAAACACTGTTTTGATATGTTTGTTGAAATAACTAGCTTAACATCTAATATTTTCAAAGACGGAATACTGGATAGATCCAAGTAATACTTTCAACTCAATGACAATAAAAGAAACTCGTTAAAAACGTGGAACTCGTACGAGAAATTTTAATTTTGGTGAATTAAGAAGCAGTTATTGAGCTTGCAACACCTCACGAGTTTTGTAGTACCAACACTTGTTTAAGACTGTACCCATTTTTTAACATTTATTAGACAGAGTCCTTTACTTTGACATAGATACATTTACATCCATCGATATTGAAGATATAACCTAAGCAACAAAGCCGACCGTTTAGCAGTGTGGACAGGCCATCTCTAAGAGACTATTTTAAATTTTGCCAGTAGTGCACATAATAATTACGACTAACAGTACAGAGACGAACAAAGATAACTTCATACTTAATGCGAAGTGAAAGGACTGGTCCTCTACTATCGCTCCAGTCAATTAGCGAACTTTGACGTCTTAAAAGAAGCTTTAAAGTCCAGTAAAGATCAAAACTTCCGTGTTAAAATGGTTGATTCTCGTAAGATTGTACCTTTGTCAAATTATCAAATTGTCAATCCGCAGTGAGAAAAAGAGTATCAGATCGTCTACGACAAACCAGTGCTACTTCTAGATCACAATACATTATCGTACAGCTACGGTTCTTGTCATTCTAAGATTTCCGTCATCAGTGTTGCACCAAATTCCAAGGAAGGATAAAAATGACCATGTGCAAGACTGTGGATTATCAATCACTGTTAAAAGAACTTATTCAACCAGATAAACCTATTCTTTTCAATTGTTGATGATGGATCGTGTGTGCGTTAGTGACTACAGTTCTTTGATTTCGTTTACTAACAGGTTCTTTCTGGATAATTTATTAACAGTACATGCAAAAATATGACGGCCAAAACTTTCTTTGTGCGTGAAAAGACTCATTGTGTTAAAGCGTCGGATTTATGTTGCAATATATGATTGTAATTTTTATTCTTGGGAAAATATACCAAAACAATGTTATCGACTGTATGTCTTGGTTTGATTTTCTAAAACGTCTCACTCTCTCTGTCTCACACAAAGACGCCCACCCGTCTCCATTTCAAATTATCTCTCCAGGCGTTTCACGCAGACCCGTACACACATTTAATAATGTACCTATTTTCATCTTTTTTTCAAACATACGCACACACATTGACAGACATACATATTTTGCAATTTCCTACACATCATGACACAATAATAATAATAATAATAATAATAATAATGTTTTTATGACCTGTACGCTGTTGACTAAAGCCCTATCTCTCTCTCTCTCTCTCTCTCTCTCTCTCTCTCTCTCTCTCTCTCTTATTTAAAAGGGATTTAAATTATATCTTATACCCCTTCTTTTACATCCCACCATGTGTGGTCAGCAGGTGAGTGGGTGGTGGTCCCTCAACATGGAGGTAGGGAAGTAATATGGAATAGGAGTTAACTTTGTTTATAAGGGGATCATAGGTTGGTAGGGGATATAGGGAAAGTATTTTTGTTTATACGGCAATTAAATTTTATTGGTATTTCCAACTCTTTTACACCCTACTCTGTCTGAACTGGTTATTAATTTTGTTTTAGAAAAGAGGGTATTGAAGGGTAGGGTTGGAAGATTATAGACGGACAGGAGATTTTATTTTTAAGGGAATGAAATATTCTTTTTATCACTACCCTATGTGAATGGGATTGTAGTTTTGTCTAAAAAGAGAGGGAATATGAGGGTATGCTATGGGTGATTATAGAAGGATAGGAAAATTACATTAATTTATAGGGGAATCATATGGTAGCAGTGGAGAAAGAGAATATATTTTTTTTATTAGGGATTTTTAAAAAATGTGTATACCCTTCCTTTTTCATCCTGCCCTGTGTGGTCAGTAAATGATTGAATCTTGGTCATTCCAAAAGGCATGTTAAATAGTATGTTTTATCATTACATTTCTTGTTGTAGGCCTGAGCGAACCACACATAGTAAACTTACAGCGTAATATTAATTTCCGTTCAAGGACAGGCTCATCCTGTGAAAAACCTATGACGTAATATTCATTCAGTTTGAGTGCAGACAAATTCCAACTTATTGCATTTCCCGCCAAAATAGAACATGTTACCCTTTTGCACAGGCCAAACTCATGCTGTGAAAACCTATGAACCAATTTTTAGACAATAAATATTTTTCCTTAACCATTTCAAAATACCTGACTAATGTTACATTTTTGTAGATACCCTTAATCTTCTTACCCACTTTAAATGGGAGTCCTATGGACACCCAGATCGTCAAACTATACTAATCCTGTCATAAGTAACATTGTCTTTCTGCAAGCTCAGCTTTCAAATGATTTGAAATGAACTATATAGGAGAAAATAAGTATGGCAGCATTATGAAAATATAGAAAAAGAGAATTCGTTTGTTGATTGGCTCGTCACTGGCGATATTGCATGACCATAATATGGCTCAGTTTTTACAGAAAAATAAGAAAGAATTTTCAGGTACAAGAAATGTCAACATACTATAAATGTTGACAGGGGTGTGACCTGTCAGACTGCTTCGCTTCATAAGACTTAAAAATTGCATCACTGATTCTTTTCTTTTTTTTTTTTTTGTTTGTTATCAATCTATAAATCGCGCATACGACAATCACTTCCTTGCGCGGTTTACCGGTGAGGAAACAAAATAAGCATCATGAACATAAAATTCGGAATACATAACATTTATTTTAAATGTGATAGTAAGACAAAATGGATGAAAAGAAATAGAAAATGCAGATACCGAAATAATCTCAAACCCACTCATATTGCAGAGTTTCCGATACGTGAATACAAACCGGATTTATGTGGTTAACGTGGTTGAAAACAACGAAATAAATATTCGTTGACCGACCAACAGTCATCTTCAGAACAGAATCTTGAACACTCATTGATCAGTCATATAATTTTCGGAGGAGAAGAGGCCTGTGCAGTGGCGTCACTAGTGGGGGGCTGGGGTGCCTGGGGTGCGGACCGTACCGGGTGACACCATCAGAGGGGGTGACACCAAAATGACTGTCTATAAAATTTTTGAATTTTAGTACAGGAAGGAGGTCCATGGGGGTGACACCATGAGTTATCGCACATGACTGTCTATAAAATTTTTGAAATTTTGTGCAGGAAGGAGATTTATGGGGGTGACACCATGAGTTACCGCAATGGGTGACACCAACCCTAGTGACGCCACTGGACCTGTAATGTTCTTTCGAACCCGGATATTTTCTTTTTTTCTTTTTCCTCTACAAAATGATTTTTTTTTCAACTAATATGATTTAATTAGTTCATTTAATTAACCTAGAAATATAAGGCCTCATGATGGAATTAACATCATGTAAAACTGCTTTGCACTATATGACAAAGCACCCAAAATGAAGATATGAAGCTATCATGTCGTTTCACTTTACTACCGCGGTTAACTAGCCCTTAATCTAATAAAACTTTCATCATTTCATACATTTCTTAGGCAATTGATAAAGAAGATGACATGTGATTGAACAGGATACAATGTTTTATATGTTCACAAAAAATGCAGGTCAAAATTGTTTTTATTTCCTAAACAGATATTGTTTTTGTAGCGTATCATTTTTGCCACAACTTTCTGGACACGAATCAAGTCTCATGTGTTATATTCCTGTCGGCGAGTAAGGCAAAAAATAGCAGTAAAGCGAAAGAGACTCGAGTAGTCTGACCTAAAGCGTGCACGTAAACTAAAGATCCGTCATGAAACTGACCCGACCTAGCTTTTAATGGACGATACGTCCATCACCAAATCATAAAGAACTCATGGTAATGACATTCTCCTGGCATTCTTGAAGAAATGATGCGCTCCCATGTGCATTTCACTTTGTGTTGGTTTATGTATGACAAGAGCTGTGTTATAGCGCTGGATATAAAAAAGAGGAGATAGTTATAGTGTCTTTTAGGGTTGTTTTTGGTCAGATGAAAGGTCATTTTGTTCCAAACATGTGTACAACCTTGAATAATGTTATAGACGAAAGTATGAACTTTTAAACAAGTAACTTTTGGAAATAACGTTTTCACTTAGAGCGCGAAAGTCAGCCTTTCAAAAGGTCAGGAGCAGCAAAAAATGCTCTCTTTAACGCAATTCAGTAGCTTTCAAAACTCTCCTTAATTGACGCTTCAGTGGAAATCCAAACCATACTTTAATATGATGTGTATAGTGTCTGTATTTCCAAACACATTAATGTTGTTTTCATTATAAACTGAAGGGTTCACCAAAAAACTGACGCCCCCAACCCACCATACACATGACTTTTCTTTATTTCTGGTCAACTCTTCAATAGTGAACCTAAAAGATCGTTAAACATAGTGGTAATACATGCATATACAACCATACATACGTGCGTGCGTGTGAATTATTATTTCATCCATTCAATAGTCCTGTTTTGAAATGCAGATATGGGAAGGAGGTGGGTTACTTGGTTCGTTTGAAATGCAGTTCAAAGTAGCAAGGCCGAGTATTGAAAACGTTTTTGAATAGTTCTGTGTTCGGTTTAGAAAAATTTAAAATTTTGCCCGTAGTTAAGTGCAGAGTTCGTGTATTGACAGATTGTACGTCTGAAACATATAAATTATATCATCTCTATAATACTAATTACTGTTTCAACCAATATATTTCTGCAGGCACCTTTTGAATCTAAAATTCGTCAGTACATTTGCCGTAGAACAATTTGCTTCAACAATAATACAATAAAAAAATATGTGGGGCTGTATGTTGCCTTGATAACAGTAATACTAGCTTTACAGGTATATAACATTTAAGTTTTCTTCAAACCCAATATTATAAATGTATTTTATGTGCTACTTGAGCACTGAGCAATGTGCTGATCCGATTTTAGGTTGTTGTCAAAAAATTCACACGCTTTTGTCATGCATTTCCATCTATAAGATGATATTATTATAATTAACATTAAGGCCAGAATTTTTCAAAATCGATCATTTTCGCTTAGTGGCTAGGCGATATTATCATCTCATATATCGATCATTTTCGCTTAATGGCTAGGCGATATTATCATCTCATATATCGATCATTTTCGCTTAGTGGCTAGGTGATATTATCATCTCATATATCGATCATTTTGCATAGTGGCTAGGCGATATTATCATCTCATTCTCCTTACAACAAATGTCAGTGAGAGTTGGCTGGCACTTTAAAGACATTGTTGATTATGCTATGAAGAGGAAACGGGAGCTAATTGTTTCTCCCAAGAACAACCCAAATGGGTGAGTATTGTCTCTGCGATACTTAAATTACGAATATGACACCCTAATAACAGAGCTTGTGGGGCTCTGTCTGTATTTCTGATTATGGCTCCTGCTATGAATTCTGAATACTGCATATTCGTCTGCTAACGATACTGCATAAGTTATTTTAAGTGACACGTCTTTTAAAATTACGCAGGATAATACAGGTCTTTTTACTGATCAGTTTATCAAAACTATTGTTTATTTGCCGTTGAGACTTTAAGAATCTGTGCAAAATGTTTGGTCACAAGGAAACAATTCATTAAAAAAGGAAACTGTCAATTAAGATTTTCCTTTGACAAAAGTATGTATGGAAGAACTTTAAATCTGTCATGGATATTACTCCAATAACCAATAAAAAAGATGTGTTTAAGATAATTTATAACACGGCTCGTGTCGCCGCCAGATCTTTGCAGGTAAATGAGAACCTTGCCTTAGGTTTCAGACCTTGTATTACCACATGAGCTCACGAATTACAGCTGTATTGTCTAAAGAAAAAGTCACAATCTAAGTTTGCAGGTTTCAACGTGCATTACATTTTATCACGCAGTGGGGAGATTTATTAGAGGCACAGAGACATTTCAAACAATGTTAGTAATTTTTTGCTCTAACATAGCACTCGGCAACCATAGAAATAACGCTGAGAAACTAAAAGTCTTTGCAGTTTTAGGTATGCTGTAAATATTATCTAAAATACCGTATTCAGTACTATTAATTATATGAATTAATATTTTTACATTATCATAAAACTCGCCAATATGCCACTTACTGGCAACACATTCGGCGAGCACGACTGGTAGATCATTGTGCTCTTGTCATTAGCTCCATATCAAATGTTCATTTTTGTGGGTTCTTCATATGCTGTCATTTTCTTATATTAGTGAAACCCGCCTCGAATGCGAGCACATTTATTTGCAAAGAAATGTACACAAACTTCTTTCATAAACAGCAATCATAACGGTTTGGACTTGCTATTTAGGCTCTGGACAGACGAACTTTCCGAGCACAAACAGGTTTAACTAATGCTTAAATCCTCCAGACACACCCTCTCCTGCCCCCCTCCCCCCCCCCGCCTAGATATATTTAAGTGTATCATCATGATTAGAATATAACTGTATCACGTAATAACTCATCAGAAATTACGGGTTGAATATTTCGAGAAAACGAAGCTGAAATTAACAAAAAGAGCTACCCAAGTTGTGTAACAGTTTCAACATATCATGGTGATAATTAAGGCTCCGCATAAGAAATAGATCTTACACGTTTGGAATATTCTTCAGTTCGATGATGTGTGAGGTTCTGAAAAGACCCACACACAGTGCCATAAAATCTGCAATAGCAAGAGCAGATAATCCACGGACTGACCTACGAAGCCAGGAAGGGACTATCTTGATTTTCTCAACATGATTACTCTAAAGAAACACAAGTAAGAAAAATGACAGACGAATCCAGAATCAGTATGTCAATTTCAAACAATTGTTCCAAAGAGAAAGCGTCCAATAAAGTCCTAAATCATCACGTTGACGGATATTCTATTATTCGTTTCAATGACATAGATCTTAGTAGAGGAATAATGATAATAATACCAATTAAAAACGATTAGAAATGATTTTCAGCAATATTTATTTAATATTTCTTTGGATACACTTACAAAGCCTCTGCTTGAAGGGTCTATATCTAAAATAATTCGTCCTGTTTCTAAAATCGCAGTGATTCATACTGCACTATGCACCTAACTATTTTGTTTTTTATGTGTTTGTTTACGTGCATGTATCGCATATATATAGCACAAGGTCGTCTACATACTTACCATAATTAATTCTTTATTCCTTGTGTGTACTGTATGATGGTTTTATCATAAAATCCTGAATGCATCAATACTCAGCCTAACAACAACAGCTCATTTTTTGTCATAATGAACATAATGTACACACTTTATGTTGTAAAATCCATCAGAACACATTCCATCACATGTTTCATGTTATATAGTATAATATCCTCTGTGAAATGTACTTATTGCATCCATGATCTAACGATTTTATGAAACAATAGCTGTGCGAAAAATGCGTGCTTCTCTAGTCTATTTTGAAAAGAACCTCTAAAATGTCCTTAATGACGACAATAAGTACGCCATGTACATGAAATGCACACTGTGCTCTTGGCTATTGTCATTAATATCAACGCTGTCATACCTGTTTTGGACCTGTGTTACCTACAATAAAGCATGTCCTCGAGGGTACACAGGTCAGTTTCGGGCAGAACATCTCACGTAAACCGCAGCAGGAAAAACCTTTTCAGCGATGACAAACAGTTTAGAAAAAACTAAGTTGACTCGCATAAGCGATTCGGCGTGTACTTAAGGAAGGAAGGAAGGAAGGAAGGAAAAAGGGAAAGGAAAAATACACAAACCGGAAAGAAATGCAGAGCTAAAGAGTAAGAGCAGTAATGCAGTGAAAAGAAAACATAAACCAGAACAGTTTCCGTACGTTTCGTGTATAAAAATAAAGTTACACGATTCCAAAATCTTGACTGTATACAACAATACGAGTAGGACACATCTTATTTGGTGTCATTGTGAATTTTACTTAAAACTTATTGAAATAAATACTATATAAGCATTGCATTATGAAATTGAAATCTGCCGTATCAAAACTAATGAAGCAAAGAGATTGTCGAAACTGTAAAGAATTAATTGTCAGATTTTCATTTTAAATACTTGTCTTTAGGTTGGATGCAGTTAAAACTTAAAAGGAATAAACCTGTTGTATTGACGTCCATACCAGGGTTCTGAATTTTTCCTATACTACTACCTTCCCCACCACAATATCAATCCCTCTAAGATCTCTTTGAAACATATGGTACTCAAGGTATTGCCAAATGACCACAAAATTCCGAATCCCTTCACTATAAAATGTGTGTGTGTGTGTGTGTGTGTGTGTGTGTGCGCGCGCACATCTTATTCATATTTCCTGTCTTCAAAATTAAGACAAAGAGACATATATTCTTGTGAATATGATCACAAAGAAATTTCAAAAACAAATTCCAAAAATCCAATTTTCAAACCCTTTTTACTCTCGGCCTTTTTATAGTTTCTCTACTGGCATGAATTCTTTTTCTACTTTCCATGTCTTTTTTATTTTATTTTTTAAATCTAATGCACACAATATTGTCCACACGCTATTAGAATTCTGACTTTGCAAACTTACATTACTGAGTTGCGTGAGTACAGCAATAATGCTGCATCCCCTCTAAAATCCATTCCTAAATGTAATATTCTCTTTAAAAATTGGTACGTATATTACAGGCAGCAAGTTGTATTTCAAACATATTTAGTATCAATTCAGGGTAAATTCTCATTCATCAATTTTGGTGCAAAATGTTACCCACTGCACAGAGTGAATATTTTACCGATTCTGCCAGACTATAATGACTTGACTTTAGCTTAAAAAATATTACATTTTGTTGTTCTAGTTTCAAGACTCGGTGTGCAACTATTACCTATGAACTATTTTGGATGCCAGAGTTATTTTGCAATTTCTTTCAAACTCATCATATTAAATGTAAAATTCGTTTTATTCCGCTTTCAAAAGTGTGAATATGTTGCAACCTTACAAACCAAATTTTATACAAACCAGTCTCAGAAATAGTTTATATGATATCTTTTCACCATTCGTCTTAAATCTAGGACAATAAAATATAACACTAGGTAAGCCACCATCAAGTTGGTGTACCCTGGCAGAATCTGTCAAATTGTCACCTTAAAAGTTACATAAGCAAATCTGGTTTACGCCGCATTCTGCGTTCATTCAACAATGTAGCAAAAAAAATCACACTGGTCTCATCGGCAGTAGTTTCACTCCGCCCATTGGGTAAGTCAAAATCAAGAGGACGAGCAAATTTGTAACTTTTGTTGCCGTTACCGAAGCCGATGAATGAGAATTAGTCTGACTTGATACTAAATGCTTGACTGTTATATTTTGACTAGAGTGCCATATTTGAACCAGTTATTATAACCTCAATGCCAGGAACAAACTGACCACCTAACGTTTGTTTACCACAGTCCTATACTACCGATCTCCTTGGATTTTGTTGCTGTGGACAAGGAAGAATTTAGAAGGACATAAGTACACTCTAACTAAGCATATAGGTATAATATTCAAACCAATTTACATTTATGCCGGCGGGACAAACTGAGGTATATATAGAGAGAATAGGTAGCGGCAATCTACAGTTTGCTTGGATTATTCAGAACGAGGCACATTTTGAGGCTGTTCTATTAACAGTATCTTCGACTGTGATTTGAATGTACGCATTGCTTTTATGACAAAAGCAGCAACTCTAGATTTGCTTACTAAAAGTACATAATAGATTCTCTCAGCAACCAACCATATCAGTCTTGTTGGATCTTGCAATATATCTTCACAAACGCTTTTCACAACAATAGTCATGTATTACCAAACGTGGTACACCCACCCAGCCCCAAACCTTTATTAGTTTTGATGGGTGGATTTAGGATCTATTATCACCAATTCATGAAATAATGCAATTGTTTCAGACTGAACTGACTACAATACTTAAGTGTACATTTAAGACACTGTTATTTCTCGCGGTTCTCTAGTTACGGTTGGATTGAAGAGCTATTCTGCGACCTGTACAGAATAGTTTCAGATCAAATCCGAAGCTCGACAACTGTAAATCCACTTGGAATAACATAACCA
This sequence comes from Megalonaias nervosa, assembly GCA_016617855.1. Taxonomy (NCBI): domain Eukaryota; kingdom Metazoa; phylum Mollusca; class Bivalvia; order Unionida; family Unionidae; genus Megalonaias; species Megalonaias nervosa. Next base: position 10,600 of record JAECUM010018439.1, on the reverse strand, counting down.
TACCTCATGCTGTCATTTGGAATTGCCAGGCTACATCCCCCAAACAATTAGATGCGGCTTTAGCTAAACTGAAAGTGTCAGTTGCTTCGATCATGTGACTAGACTCTAGCTTCCATGGATTTGTCATGTCACTGTAACGAGATGCTATAAAGTGTCTAATTAAAATATGGATGGATTCATTGAGAGTATTTTCAGCTCTTTTGGGCTACAAGGGGAAATAAAAGGCTGATGAACAAGAATCACTACTCAAATTAGACGAAAATCATGTTATTGCAATCATCAAAACAAAAGGTAAATAGAGTTTTATACAATAGTTAAGAAATGTTGTTGAAAACTTACTGCTCTTTATTGAAGTGAAAGTAGTTGTTAGTATCTGTGAATGAGAATGAATATTATGATGATATGATTGTTATTATTATTATTATTATTATTATTATTGTACATTTTAAGGTGAAGTTATATTAAATTTATATTTATTATCGTGTTTATTTTTAGAAGGTTTTGTTAATCAAATCTTGCCAATTTTAATAGAAAATAATTTGACATGAATGATATACTGACAGACTCTTTTATACTTCATATGGTGTCCAATAAATGATAAGAATGACTTTATGTTACTTCACCAGGAAACCAAAAAATGTGATCTTTTGCTATAAATAAATTATGAATGCCTGTATAAAGCTCATGAATATAATTACCACATACTTATTCTTCATTAAACAATACTTTTTTCGTCTGCAACAACGTTGCTAAAGATTGTTCAAATAATAAATTTAACTGAATAATTTCTGCAATAGAAAAAGTATTTCTTTGCTTAATTTTTTTAACAATTATATCAATATTGCAGTATGAAAAGTGATTCAATTACGTGCTTGCAGATGGAAATGCTGTTATATGTATTACATACTCTCTCTCTCTCTCTCTCTCTCTCTCTCTCTCTCTCTCTCTCTCTCTCTATATATATATATATATATATATATATATATATATATATATATATATATATATATATATATATATATATATATATCTGGGTATTAGATTGGAAAATGTTAAATAACAAATAACAATGTCCAATTCATTAGGAGATACATTGCTTATCAATAGTATTCCTCAAGTTGTTAAAGAGTATAACAAGCGTCCACAAGATTTATTAAACGTGTACTTTTATTTTCTTCCTTTGCTAAATATATTTCCAGTTTTTGTTGTATAAAAGATTACTTTTGTAATTTGTAATATTAGCTTTTAAAGCACAGAGTTGCCTGTAAGTGATACTTTTCAGTCAAACTAGAAAGATAAAAAATTAATTACATGACCAGATATGTCATTCCTAAAAATATCTTTTTTGAAATCTTCATATTTGGTATCTAATTCCTACTCCGTGCAATAAATAGTTTCCAAACATCTTCAATAACTGGATAATCATAATAAATATTCAATATTTCCAAGTTTTTGTTTCTTTATCAAATGATTATGTTTCTTCAAAAATTGATTTTATTCGAACAATTATGTACATATACGTAACTTAAAGACAATTAAAATTTTCATCTTTCGCACAACTAGTTCCTAAAATTTGAGATTTTTTTCATGTTTGATCTTTTATCTGGCACATTAATTGTCTGGTTCTTCCCTCGTGTTTTCCATAAGGTTTATCTTTTAGTCTTTACCAAATCATTATATACAGATTTTAAATCCTTATTTGTTGATTTGATGCGGTCCAGCAGCAAATCCATGTGGAATAGGACACTATCAATGAATATCTTCTTCTGTCATTAAAACTTAAGGCGTTTGAGGGGGAAAATGTCACCCTACAGGCCAAAGTAAGTATTCTGGAATACAACGTTGACGGCTGTCAGAACCAGAGTCAAAGAAAAAATTTAGAGTTCTTTGGAATCAGAAGAAGAAAGGGAAATGAGACGTAAGATCATTACGAACACGTTCGCGAAGTGATTCAGAATAATATTAAGATGGATGATGATTCTGAAAAAGAAAGCGTACATAGGGCTGTATGTGACGGTATAATAGTGATATTTCTATGACACAAAGACAGAAATCGCGTTATGTCTATAGTACGTAAATTGGAAAGGTCATTAGAATGGAAGATTGTGAGAACTTTTTGCATGTAGCATGAGGCAAGCGGAAAGAATTAAGAAAATTTCGAAGTGATTTGAGGCAGGATGACATCTTAGGAAATATGAGATTCGACAAAGTGTATGCAAAGAACAAATTGTACACCTTCGATATTTCCCTAAGAGCAAGTTATAGAATGAATCAAAGATTAGGGGCATGGCCGACCCAGTATAGAAAGTGGTAATCAGAAATCAGTAATTAGCCATGAAACTAGTTTTCAGTCTAATATTGTTGATTAAAGAAATTCATGCAATTTCACAAATATCAGTAACACATTTAACAAATCATGTTCAGACAATACTAAATCCATGCATAAATTCAAAGGCTACGAGCATTATATCAACGAACTATTTTGAAATATACAGGGAATAAAAAAAGTTGCATAACTTTGATTCCATTTAATTTGTAAAATGCTGCGAAATAATTTATTTCACTGAAATAATGAACACTACTTTTCTTTCCTGACAATACATGTGTAAACATATCGAACACTGCAAATTACCGTGGTGGTGTAGCGTGACACATGTTTACACTGACTATAGGGACTGTATTTTTATCTTACTGAACAAGCAATTATTTGGGGTTCGTTATGACGTCATACTAGGTTGTATCTGTATCCCGTTATCACATTCACCTGTATATGATGACTTGTCCGTAATGGCATTGAAGTATTAGAAATCAATATGCCTGATATTTTAAACGACACTGAAAATGAAATATACAAGTTACTAACTCGTGATTTTAGTTATAGAAGTGCTTGTATAGATGATTATATAATCGATGACAATATAAAGGTCGTTCCATCACTCGATTTTGTATACTATAAGTTGGACAAGTCTGATAAACCTTGAAAATCTACATATTATAAGCTGAATGAATTTCGTAAGGTCTGATTCAGTTATACTGCACATTTGATATCCATTTTCTAAACCGTAGAGTAGATGATGGTAAACAGGGAAATTAAACATGTCGTGCAAACGGGGAAAGGAGTCTAGCATATTGCATAATACTATCGTCAGATTTATTTACACACGTGATCACTGTTTAAACGAGAACTGAATCGGACCCTCTACCGATCAAAATTTCAATGAAAATATTATATGAAAATACGACTGCTCTGGATGATATAAATCTAAGTACAAAAACCAAATTATCCCTTTAAGTGGAATGAGAATGCCAAAATAATTATAAGTCATTAATTTAGACGGAGTAGTATTTCAATTATTATTTAAACTGGCACAACGGATATAGAACTGGCTCTTGACAAAATGTTCACTCTCCAGCATCAACATAGCTAGTTGGTTGGGGTTGACTTGAACTGGAACACTCTCGAGTTCCCTCTGGCCTATTTATTTGTTACACCGCCTTTAGTGGCCTCTCTCGGTTGTTCAGTCTCTTATGCTGGTCGTTCAATCTCTCTTATTTAGTTGTGGAAGCTATTTCCCGATAAAATAGAATAAAGAGGCCTATTTCTCAGTCCGTTGCTTACTTTCTGACTAGGACATACATTCCACTCTCCAGTACACTCAGAAAAGCCTGTATCACATTTGACAACAGACACTCGACTGCTAATTGGCTTCAGGTCATAACCTTGCATCCAATAAAACAGTTCCTCATTTGTCTCTATCCACTCGATCTTCTCTCTTCCATTGACATTTAACATAATGTAGGAAAATTACTGTATTTATCTAATAGGTCTAGTTATCATTACTAATTGATGGACAGCACATTCTGCTCTCGCTTAACGACAGTTAAGTTCCTGCAGTGGAGCTATTAAGCACTATCTTGAATTAAATGTCGGACACATGCTTAGAAGAATTCATGTCTTATTTTGACAAATAGATTACACAAAAATCACTTCTTAGCTTATACTACACTATTGCTAACTAAATAATCCTCGGCAGAAAACATGATATAAACCTAATAATGATCAATTCTTAGCATTCATGATTCTTATATCATTTACGACAAATAAATTCAGACACTTATCTTTAGACTCATATCAAAGAACAATTAAGTATGAAATTAAGACACAGTACCTTATAATTTGAGGTTCGCCCTTTAAGTCTTTAGCAGAACTGTCTTCTTACGCCCCTGGGTACGTGTTTCAGAGATTCTCAAGTACAAGTCCCTTGGACAAAATTTTCGCCCACCCCCGGAATCACAACCTTTCGCCTCGCCCATATACAAGACCGCCTGTTTCTCCCGTGTAAGCCATTTTTAAAACACGACTCCGTTAACTGCCCAATCAGATTTCATGTTTTTCGAACCGCCATTATTAACACACGTTACTCCATGGTCAGGAAAATTCTACATTTTTCCGCTCCCCTTCCTATCCACATCTCTGCATAGTTTCAACTTACAACAAATAATTACAAATTCTGCTTCTGCAAAGTTTCAACCTTGGCCATTTTGATAAAAAAAAAACAAAAAAAAAACAATCTTAACCACTGTCCAATTTCGCCTGACATAGTTATCAAACGGAACCTTGTCATAATCACTTAAATCCCAATCAGATGCATTCAAATACTAGCATCCTTAAAACGCCACGAATTTAGCCCGGTGCAAAATCGCATACATCAATACAAAATCGCCATATGATACAATGACAAGTGCAAAATTCAATCTGTTACATAGGCCTTCCCTTGAAAAGTAAAATCTGTGATTTTACTCTCCGACGTTTGGTGATGTATCCCGTGTCACCGTCTATACGTCCTCAGTTGAACATTTCGCACTACACTTACCCTGTCTACGTAAACAACGGGCCACTACATTCTAGCTACCCTTAATATACCGCAAGATGAATTCAATTTGTTATTAAAATTATAAAGTAATTACTCAGAATTATTATTTAAGTTTCTTCTAAAGTACTTTTAAGAATACCCATCTTATTTTGCAATTTACTTTCTAATAAATCTAACCGCTCCGGTGGCCTAGTGGTTAGAGCGTCCGCCTCGGATGCGGGAGGTTGTGGGTTCGATCCCCGGTCGAGTCATACCAAAGACTTACAAAAATGGTACAAACAGCTGCCTCGCTTGGCGCTCAGCATTAAGAGGTTAGTGTTAGGACTGGTCGGCCTGGTGTCAGGATAATGTGACTGGGTGGGACATCATGCTACATGTCTGCGGCATGATGCCCCAGTGCTAGGCAGCACTATAAACTGCCACACTGCAGACATCGTAGCGATATGACTGAAAAATTGTTAAAGCTACGTTAAAAATCATAATCACATCACATCACATCACTAATAAATCTAATGAGGTAATCAGAACAACAGCACAGTTTAAATATTTTCGAGTAAAGGAAAATGTTTTACAAATTATGTATATTCTGACATGTGTGTGTGATTATATGACTTACGACCATGCTATAGACTTAGAAAATACTAACGTGTTTCTACCCCAGTTATATATTTTCTTCAGTGTATAATATTGCATTTAGGAGAAGTTCTTCTTACTCTTTATAAGCTAATAGTACAATTTATTAGCAAAATTTACATTCGAAAGAGTGTTTTTCTTGTCAATAAAGTTTTAAAATTCTTCCGAGTAACCAGATGTTTTTGAAATAATTGAAAAATATTCAAATAAATTACTAGCGAAAGCCTTTTGACACAGTGCTTCAAACTTGAATAATGATCCTTGATTATAAAATTATTTTTGACACTTGTTATTACATTTAACCTCCATTTTGTACAGGAGTTAAAGGTATTATAGAAACAAAAGTTAGAATATCCAATGACAAATATTCTTCCACTGACAGAGGCTACTTTTCCTCTGTTATTAAGACATGAGTAACATCTTGTCAAAATTTATTACTAATAAAGTTTACGATCTCTGTTAATTTTCTCTTCATTAATTTTAATATCTGGATGCCTCCAAATTTTCCTAAAATTACTTTTTAACTATGTTCTGTAAAGTCCTCCTTCATTTGCAATGTTTTCAATAAATGGTTGAACATGAACCACGTCTAGAACACGATCCGTAGTTGACGCTACAATAGTATTTGTTGCTTTTACCCTTTCGGTTTTAGTGCTCCATATAACTTTTAAAATATTTTGTTAAATAAATTGTTTATAAGTAATGTAGGGTTAGACAATGCTGAGAAAAGGTTAAAACATTTTGGCAGAATGAACGATTTGTAAAGTTAAGTTTCGAATAAACGATAGATTTCTCCTTATCCAACAACGCGGCAGGTTTTTTTTTTTTTAATTTCTTTTAAATTTGTTTGTATAAATGAACTCTAAAATGTTATTTAAGTTCAAAGAAATATTTAAAGAAGTCGACGAAATACTTTTCAACGTCTGGCATATTTTCGCTTCTGATTTTTTTTTCTGTCCATCACAATGTAAATCAGAGACTGATTGAAAAGCCTTAAGAGCTTGGATGGTAGACCCAACCGGCTGGAGAGCTGTCGAATAGTTAAAGGCATCCAATCAGCTTAGATACAGGGGATGTTTATTAAAACGGCGCAATTAAGAATGCATGGAAAAATAGTTACTTTACCCATGCCTCTGAGAAATGCGTCCTGCATTTAAAAAACAAACAAAATCACAATGAATCTGCTTTTATTATGAAAATAAATCAACCAACAAATCATCAATAGATCAGAAGGTTTTATCTTGATGCATTGATTAATAATGATTCGACAAATGAAAGATCAGCGTATTTACATTCTATGAAGGGGGAATTGTCGTTGCTTTTGTTTCTAGGGATTCAGCAACATTTGGAAAAATATAAAGAAAATCAATTGCATTTACAAGTATGTACTTCATATTCCAAGCATAAGACGAGAACACCATAGAACACACCGTTCTCTGTGTGGTCGCGCAGCCAAGGGCTCTTCCACATGCTTCAATATCCTCTGCAATGTGCCACGCCCAGTACCTTAGAGTCGCAATATATTATCTGTGGACGTCCGTTTCTTACACAGTTAACCCTGTACATGACTTCGCTCACTTCGTTTAAAATATTGAACGGTTCCCGCCAGTGTCTCTAAAACTTGGGAGAAGAACCGATCTATCGTTGTTGAAAAAAAAATATACGTTTAATTTGAATCTTTCCCGTTACATATGGTTACCAAGAAATCACTTTCCCCCTGCATGGCACCCTTGATATTTTGCTTTGCTAGAGAGTGAGCATCTTCCATGCGTTTTCTCGGCTCCCCTGCCCAGCTACACTCGTGAGTGCCCTTCATATAAAGAAGCCAACACAAAGTGATTTTTTCGGGCCCAATAACAAATTTGTAACTATAATGAAGTTGCGGTAAGTAATTTACAAAATACTTCCACAGCTAGAATATATTTTCTTGTCACACAATAGCGCATGTCTTCCTTACGTCCCTCATAAATCTGCGACAACACAGAACCAATTGCAAAATCAGGTGTATCCGTGTCCAGTGTAGAAAGCTTGGATAAATCAGAGTGATTCGGTACAGGTGCGCTAACAAATGTATCGTTTAGCCATTGGAGAGTCTCGTGGAATCCCAAAAAATTAATTCCCTTCTAGTTCAGCTTGTTCAAAGGTTTTGCCATGTCTGCAAAGTTTGGCATAACACGCACGTTAAACGAATCCAGGAAGGTTCGAACATCACTGACATTGCCTGGAAGTGGCCATTTCTTTACCACTTTAACCTTTTGCTCACTGGAGTCATCATCCACTGAAACCACAACACGATGAAATTTGACTAATTTGGAGAATAAGCAATATTGTTTAGGCTTGAGCTTCAGCTCTGTCTCTGCCAATGTTTCTTAATTGGCGAGCATATTTTCAAATCTCTTTCCTATTACCAAGATGTCATCAAATATATGAGGCAAATTTTCTATTACAATCCTGCCAGTATATGCTCCATAAGTCGTTCGAATATCACTAGTGCATTGTAGAGGCTAAACGATATTACGGTAAACTCAAACAGGCCTATTTGGATAGAGAACGCAGTCTTCTGCCGATCTGCATCATCAACCTCAGTTTGCCAATACCCCGAGCGGAAATCAAGTGCTGAAAACTATACGAAGCCTGCTAACTGATCAAGAGATTTGCTCTGATTGCTTTGTTGACAATTCAGGCGTTGTTGATCGGTAAAGCTTGCTCAGACAGTCCTTTAACCTGAGTCTCTGTATACTGTTGTATGTTTTTAAACAATAGGAACTCTCAACCAGGCTAAAACCGCCTATTACTGCTTCTTGATATAGTATTTGCTGTTCATTTGACGGTTTTATTATCCGTAACCAAACTACATTTCCCCCTTTTACTAATGTTCTGACCACTATTTCTTGACCTTTCCTCCAAAACAATATAAATTGATCTATCAGCCCCTCAAACTGAGGAAGGATCTTTCCTTCAGCAACACAGAAATTTGCAGTTGGGACAATTTCAATTCTGGGCAGCAAGTTTAAAGGTCCTTCAAATGGGACGGGTAGCGATTATCGCTAATCTTAACTATCGGCGTACAGTTGTCCTTCTTACAGCTCAAACCTATAATTAAAATCTTTTCCATAACTTCTACCAAACGTGAAAGTTGTTTGCCCTAAACGTAACAGCATGGTACATTCTGCAGATAAACTGTCTTGCTTAACTTTGACAAGTGGCGGCCGATTTGGATAGGAATTTGCCAAACGAAGTTGTCTTAACCAGTTTTACGGTCTCTACAGAATCGGCGATAAAAGTATCAATATGAATGGAATAAGAGCATAAATCTACTTAAATTTGTGCATTTAACAATATTGTATTTTTATTATACAAATTAATAATAGGGACCAACCATTTTGATTAGATGGATGGGCAGGACTGGCATGTTTGGGAAAACAAATTCAGGTTCCCTCATCGCTTTAAAAATAATAGTAATGCCCTGATATGTAGGAAGAAAGAATTAGATAAATTATATTAATTGAAAATAAACGTATCTGGATTTAAAATTAAATAAAAATATCATAGTTCGGAAGAAACTCTCAGACCTCTCCCAACCACTAATTAAATGGTTAGTCCTTTAGTAACTGTAACTTCTCTGGAACGACACACGACATCGCGTCATGAAGACAGTTTGGCCAATAATATCTCCTATGTTTGGAACAAACCAACAAATTCCACTGCCCAAGCTTGCCTTGGTCCCCTTTGAGGTATTGGAAGCTTTCATCACTGAAAGAAGTATGGGAAAGTTTTCCTCACATTTGGGAAGGACATTCTGCCAGATGAAAATGCTAACCTGTGAATAGGTTTATTCACTTACCTGCCAAATTGAATGGTAGGCATGATGACATACTGCTTTCATCTTTTCTATCCCCTCATCACCTTCAGCAGGGTCTTCTTGAAGATCTTGCTTTTCTGCAGGAGATAGTGAAATGCAATCATACGCATGGTTTTTTTGTTTTTTTGTTTTTTTGTTTTTTTTATACAGCATGCTACACAGGCCAAATGTTTTACGTTTTTCTTCAGATGAATATACGCATCTATCTTGAAGTTAAAATAACAGAAATATTTTCAAAATTAAGATATTTATTTCAATAGTCCATTTGGTCAAACATCCATATCAGGTATAATACATTATTATGTAAGACTGAAATCTGGAACATCTGCCTTGAATATGTGTACCTTATTTAAATTAGAATTAATATTTACATGTCGCTTTGCGTGTCAGGATAGATTGTATGTCATGAAAGATGTTAACTAACGTGGTTTAACTAGCTCTCAACTTCTTCTTTTAATGTATTAAGGGACAGTTTTGATATTACATAAAGCAAAACTCCAAACTGACATCAAGGACACAGTAGTTTGCATATATTTGAAGGACACTGAAATGAAACTTAAGTGGAAATCGATCATATCTGGGTTTAAATGCCATATCTAAACAGATATATTAAATGTAAGTGTTTGAAACATGCAAAGTGAATACATTTATCAGGCAGGGTTTGATTTTCCTAATAGTCTGTATATACCTACATGTTTCGTAATTCTTGTCAACAGAAATACACTTGAGTACAGTACTCCATGCTGTTGGTGATATTTACGGAATTCTGAAAGCTATACTATAACATGAGCGTACAAAAAAACACCACAGAGCATATTGATATAATATTGGTCCCAATCATTTACTTGTTCAAAAAATCCTGAAAGTCGTACAGGCATCTGTTAGTATGATGACATATACACAAAAGCTGCCTATATTATATGTTAGTTTTGTAAAAGTTAAGGGATGTTTAACAATGGCGTATCACCAACATTTTCTTAGCTGGGAGTCAAAACAGAAAAATGCTAAAGGTTGCGGGCCGCATGAGCAAAAACAGTTCCATATAAATAATTATGCATATTAATTAAAATGCATATGTTATAAATGACTGCCTTCATGGTCGAGGACTGGGTCACACGCGGACCGAGGGCCGCGAGTGGAACACGCCTGGTATATCATAATACAGACAGTTAATAAAATCCATAAATAATCTATTAGTATTTACTGCCGTGTTCATGTGGCATATATATAT
>JAECUM010018437.1:0-14236 GCA_016617855.1 Megalonaias nervosa | reverse complement strand
TATATATATATATATATATATTCGCCACCACATTTTGTGATATTTTACTATTGCAGATTGGAATTTTGCTTCAAATGGCTGTACTATAAAATATTGCAACGTATAAACCGGTCTCAAACGCGGTCTATCTTACAACCGTTCCTGTTTCTATGTAAGGTAAATCAGGGTATAAGACAAAAAAATATAAAAAATATAAATAAAAACACCAAGCAAACAAACAGCCATGAAAATGTATGTTAATTGCAAAGAACCTGATGCGAACGAGTCAAGCTGACGTGTCACGTGTCGCATAATTGGCCAGTGTTGGCATAATTTGACTTGTACAAATATTCATCTTCCATCGGCTGCTATGAGATAAATATTTATCTCAAAGTGCGTGCTTAATTGAAAAAGAAAGGGTATGGATGGCCCGATAAAATCGAATACGGACAAATAAGATAATCTCTCTGTTTACATGATTTGATGTGATCCTTATTTTCAAGAGGACTTATTAAATATCAACCCACCAGACCCTCTTCATGGTGAACATACACCATTAACTTATTGGAAACTGGGTTTTGGCTGAAATCACTGTGTTTTACAATGTTGATTTACTCATGATTGGTGTGTGTGTGTGTGTGTGTGTGTGTGTGTGTGTGTGTGTGTGCGCTCACGTGCGTGCGTGTGTGTGTTGGTGGTGGTGGTGGTGGTGGTGGTGGTGTGTATTGAAAATTTTAACAATCTCGACCAATATCAACATACTCCAGGAGAGCTTAATGTATAATGGGGCGCGACATTCAATTGTTCTGATATATTGCATTTATTTTCAATGTTCAGATATTTATTTTCTATTGCGAAGATGAAGACAGCGAAGCAAAAACGCGTAATAAAAAGCAAGGAAAGAATGAATTGAAACGAAACACATTAAAAATAATATTCGGCTTACTCTGGACTCATTTTGTGTTAATCGAGTCATCGTGAGTAGGATTATCAATGCATTAAAGTGATCCCTGCATCTGGTCTGCTTTGTGAGCTGAATCACGCACATAATCATCGTTATCACAGACCCCCCCCCACAATTTTGTTTATCTTACTTTTCATATTTCTTTTGATTTCCGTTTAGTTAGATTATATTTCTCTCCTTATTGTCTTTGGGACGGAGGGAGTGGCAGATGCCTGAGAGGTCTAAGGCTCTTGCCTTTATAGGTCAGTCCCACATTTTACGTCTGTCAGCGAGAGTTCGAGTCTCGGTTCGACAAACTTGGGTATTTGAGAAAAAGTGCCAGTAGCTTCCATCGAGTCAGTGGTTCTTCATGGAGTCTTCCAGGGTTCTTCCCCTACCAAGTATACTGACCACTATGTATAGCCTACCATGTGCTACAAAAAATGGAGTTAATCTCCCATCAAGCCCCAAAACCTTTATATGAGTAAACAAAGCAGAAAATAGAAACAAAACCCCGCGCAACGACTTTGTATCAGAACAATCCGAATTCAATTCAGCGATTTCCATCGACATGAATATAACAGTATACTGAAAGGGATGAGCGGTACTCCGATCGTTAATTACAGCAGTGTTCCGCAGAAAGAGTTAATTTGCATAACGGACCATAGGATCATGCAAGGTGTGCGGACGTATGAGAAGCTTTTAACTGATATATTAAAAAATATTTCTGGAATTTTCAGTCCAACAGTTGAGAAGGAGACGTCGTCTTCTGATATGGGAATCGTGTATTTAACAAAACGTTCAAATTTCACCTTTTTCAGACAGTCATCGTGCTAATACAACTGTATAATGATCCAGTATGTCATTCTGTCCGTCCGTCCGTCATTTATTCCAGACGGCATGCAATCTCGTAAGCACAACTAGTACTGCAGTATTTGATGGATTGTCTTGACACTTGGTAAATATAACAGCCATCACATGAAGATGCGTATATCGACAAACCGCTTTCCTGCAGATATTTTTGAAAGTGTTATTGCCATTTTTGTCATCATCGGAATATGTGCATATTGACGATTCACTGCTCCGGTGACTTTGACTCTTTTAACTTGGGGTTATTGCCCTTTTTGACTAGAGTCTGATCTGATGTATGAAAGAGTCTTGTGAACACAATTTGTTTCAGCCCTCTGCTCGGCATGAAACCTTTTGCAGATCCGTATGTATTCAATTCACTTTGCTCTTCCATGTTTTGTTAGAGTTATTGTCCTTTATGTCCAGAATGTATGTCGTCACAAGCTGCTCTCCCTTTTCACCAGTGGCAGCCTGCAAAAGACTTCTTCGTTTCACATGGAACCTCCCCAACTCCCCCCCAACATAAAATACCCCCCCAAAACAAAACAAAACAAACACCCCCCAACAAAACAAACCACAAAACACCCCCCCCAAACCTCCGCCCAAACAAAACAAAACAAAACACAAAAAAAACGTCAGTAACAGCACGAGCAAACAATCTGTTATATATCAGCACAAGCTGGAATAGCATGTGTATATTGACTTCAGCAAATTGCTCATCCGTCATCTAGAATTTAATTGTGAGAAGCCGTTTTCATTCAAACATCTGTTTAACGTGGCATTAGGAAATCGTTTATTTACATAGGTGCTACTACTTTTGGACTTCAGAAGACAGGAGTTCACATTTTACACTTGTGAATGTTCGTTTTGGCTATTTAAATAGTTTTGTTCATTTGTTGTCGTTTTCTTAATTGCTACTTCCACTTCGTGGCTGTAGTAAATTTCATCCATGACTTGATATTGTATTAGCTTCTTGATATCTAGCTGAATTCACGATCTCTTGTTGAGTCCTTATGCTCTGTGCTAAAATATCATATAACGCAACGCGAATTCGTCAATTAGACAATGTTGTCACCAAGGGGTTTTTCAGCATCCATAAAATAAGAACTGAGGCAATTAACTGTAGATATTGAAAATAACAAAAAGTGAAAAAAGTGTCGTCATAAAATTAAATCATACTATCGACTGTCTCGGAGCAATAGATCATGCGTCATTGCAGAGCGGTGCTATTATACTTGGTTTCAAATGGCTTCACAAATGCTATCTAGTGCTCCATCAATAAAAATCTATTAATGCAAACAGCCTGAAATATGGATACAACGAGTTTCGTTTATATGGACTTCTATTATTTCAGGGCTTCTGTTCTTCATGAATGCCAACGGCATGCGACTGATTCATCTCTGAATGTTCAAGGCTTTTGCAATGTAAATTTTCCACAGTAGATTATAGTTGTCAGAAATTCATAAAACCACAAAGGAATGATCATATTTAAACAGCTACTTGATAATATCGTATGCGTTGTAATTTGTAATCATCATTTTTTTCTCCGGATTATTAAAAGATTCATCAAAATAAAGGAAACATTTCACAACCAAACGAAATGCTTGAAACAAATTTCTGAAATAGTAAATGATAGTAAATAGCAGAAAGATTGAAACCTGCGCAATTTCTCAAGAAAAATCAACGTGATAACATGGCGGTAGTTAAAACATTATCAACACCTTCACCTTGATAAGTTTAGTGTTTACTGTTTGCGTTAACGGAGGAAAAGAATTAACAAAACCTGTCTAAATAAACTTTATTTATTCAATTTTTTTTCAGGATTTTTCCATCAAACATTATTAAAGGCAGGACAAGGCACTATTCGCGATGCCATTTAAAAACAACTTAAGTTTTAAGTTTAGGTATAAATTTGCTCTTTTATACAAAGCAAAGGAATCAGACTCACGTATTGACAACTTCTTTTGTCTTCGCTCTACACACAAAAAGTACTGCGGAAACGTGTAGAGATCATTCATCAATTATATTATCAAGTGTCTTTAAAGAATCCCCTCACCCCCGAAAATGAAAGGCTTCAACAAAAGTGACAAGTAACACTTATACATTGCACAGACAGACACACAGACACACAGACACACACACACACACATATATAAGGTATATATATATATATATATATATATATATATAGTATATATATAGTAGTATATATATATATATATATATATATATATATATATATATATATATATATATATATATATATATATATATAAGGAATACAAATATAAAATAATCACCAAATAGAACGGAAAGTGATATTCTTGGATTCTACAGGAAACTGCTTGACAATAGTAACATAATTTTTATAAATACGAATAAATAGCATTATCACACAGGTTAGAGAATTTGATTTGGAAGCAGTCAAAGTCGTCATGCACATAGATCTTTGAACCGAAAGCATTCAAAGTCGTTATGTACAAGGGTCTTTTGTTCGAAAGCATTCAAAGTCGTCATGTACATGGGTATTTTATTAGAAAGCATTCAAAGTCATCATGTACATGAGTCTTTGATCCGAAAGCATTCAAAGTCGTCATGTACATGGGTCTTTTATCCGAAAGCATTCAAAGTCGTCATGTGGATTGGTATTTGATTAGAAAACATTCAAATTCGTCATGTGCATGGGTATTTGATTTCAAAGCGTTCAAAGTCATCATGTGCATGGGTCTTTCACACGAAAGCATTCAAGGTCGTCATGTACATGGGTATTTGATTAGAAAGCATTCAAAGCCGTCGTGTGCATGGGTCTTTCATACGAAAGCATTAAAAGTCGTCACGCACATATGTTTCTCATCCGGAAGCATTCTAAGTAGTCATACACAGGTCTTTGATCTGGAATCATTCAAGGTCTTTATGCACATAGGTCTTTGATCTGAAAGCGTTCAAAGTCTTCATGCACATGGATCTCTGACCTAGAAGCCTTCAAACTCGTCATTCACATACTCTTTTGATCTGGAAGCTTTCAAAGGGACTTCGTAAACAAATAATTCATTCGAGTTTTTAAGATCAGTCTGTGGAATCCATTTGTTGTTAGAGTTTACAGGTGTGTTCATACATATATATATATATATATATATATATATATATATATATATATATATATATATATATATATATATATACTACTTCCTATATATATATATATATATATATATATATATATTTATATATAATTCAAGAGCAATTATTTATTTAAATTATTCATTGGAATTACTAAGTGTTCATTGACTTTGGATTAAAACATTATTTTGGAATTATTGTGAACTCATTCAAAGACATTCTGGATTGCGTCCTTGTGGTACATAATGACATTCGAAACTACTGGAATTCATTCGCAACATTCTATATTTGTGGACATGCCATAGAACTTTTTGAATTATTTGGGATTAATTCACAATGCTGTATCTCTTGAATTTTCACTCTATATCGTAGAGAAATAAATAAGTTGTTGATTTTACTTAAATTGTTGGTTTCACTTCTTTCTGTCACTTAATTAAGACCTAGCGTCGTAACACTTGCGCGTGTTCCACTCTGTTGGACGACTAGTCCTTTTTGAAAGTTTCCTAAGTCATTCGTAATCGAAACTCACGTTAAAGGCGTGAGTCGCATAAGTCTCTTCGCTTGGTAGAATTGCTACCAACGGTGACTGGATGCATCGTTTCATATACTTTATTAAGTAAAACCAATACATGTTCGACAGCAATATCTATGAAACTGAAGTTCTTAAAATACTGTGACCAATCGGCATGTGAATATTAATTGTTCAGCAAATCAAAATTTGGTTGATAAAAGTACCAAACACTCCTTTTATCACATTTGTTTAATCAGATTCAAAAGTGTTTACATAAATTAATAAGTTGCTATGTAATCACTTATGCATCTATCAGTCTTGATAATATTGCTGTCTACGATACAGATTGTGTCAAGTAAGAGAACTTTATCCAGGAATGTAGCTGAAGCATGAATAATGCGTGTTGTTGAGTAATTTCATTAAGTAAATTGTATTTATTCATTACATTTGGTAGGTCCAACGTTCTTGCTGCTGTTAGTTAATTAACATTCAAGTCTCCGAGTAGTATCACATTATCAGCAGCACCATGATCTGTCTCTAACATGACTTTCAAAATAATCCCAAAAGTCTTGCTGACAGCAGTTTTATCTATAGACTATTCCTAACGGACGAATTAGGTGATTGGAGCTGAATCCAGAAAAAATTCCACTGAACTAGATGATAGAGCACTTCTTCGTCTGCTTTTAACTCTAATTTTGTTTTTCTTTACATAAATCATTACCTGGCGTCCTCGTACGTTTCTTTCCAATCAATATGTTGGTTGAAAATCGTCAAATAATAATTCAGATCTGTTGGTTTCAACATTAGCAACTAGATGAGTTTCAGAAAATTAAAGGACATCAAAATCAGACGCAGTATATCATAAATAATGTATTTGTCCTCTAATTCTACGTATGTGTTGACGGAGTATTGATGTCTCCCACGGGCTCACGGGAGCCTGCATTTTATTATATACCCCCCCCCCATGAAACCCACATAAAAGTATTGACATAAGAATCAGTAACTGCTGCAAGATATCTACAAGTCATAAATATAAGGGTCAATAGATTGCTATAGATGTTGCTCGAATGCAGTTTATTCGATGTAATAACGCTACACAAAATCAGATAAATAAAGAAAACTACATAGGTGTATTATTCCTAGACAGCGGAACAAACGTGGTTGGCTTTAGGATAAGCTGAAATCTTCAGGCCGAGACGTATTCATACGGCATAGTATAGGAATTATTTTATTATTTTTTACCAACTTTGAGCAAAACAAAAACGAATGAATGAATGAATGAATGAATGAATGAATGAATAATAATAATAATAATAATAATAATAATAATAGGCACTAACTAGTTTTAGGTAATACTGAGACAATAAAATTTTTCCCTGAATACAAATTAAATATATAAAAGGTATGTACTCGGGTTGTAGTGAATCAAACAACAAAAGACACAAAGGCTTAAAGAGACGTAATACTGCATTTTATGTATTATAAACATATGATACGTAGGAAACATATTGTGCATGATTTATTTTACATGCCATGATTGTTAGTGACGTCACGTGCTTATATATAAATGTTATGTTTCCTAATGTTGGAACTAAATATAAATAAACCAGATGTGTTTTTAATTTTCAGCGCTGATATAGCATGATGTATCTCCCTTTCAAGTGACAGTTCTATCACAGGGGCCCCAAGTGGCCGAGTGGTCTAAAGCGCTCACCGTTACGGATCACTGCCATCTCACCTCTGTCTGCGTGGGTTCGAGTCTCGGGCTCGGCCAATGTGGTTATGTGAGAAAGCTTGCCGGTAGCTTCTCGTGGGTGGGTGGTTCTTTCCGGGTTCTCCCGGGTTCTTCCTCCACCATTAATACTGGCCGCCAGGTATAGCCTATCTTGTGCTGAAAAATGGCGTTAAACCCTATGACAGCAACAATAACAACAACAACAACAACAACAAGTTCTATCACATCCTCGTCATTTTGCTTTCACTCGGGTCGGAAATCGTTACCAAGCTAAGTCGTCGTTGGTAAAAGAGACACAGTTAACTTTGAAAGAACATAACTTCAGGTTCAGTGCGGTTAAATTTTGATTTTTTGAAAATATTTCACCCAAAGAACATTCTTAAATGTAGAGGATATAGCACTTCAGTGAACAGAAACGGACCTATTAATGCAATGAACCGTTTGGTGATCCTCTGATGCTTTCATATCATTCATGCAGTTAGCTCTGCAATATTTAATTTCCAAAGAAAACTCTGTTACAAATGCATTCTAAGATATCCTACATAAGATACGGTAAATCAGTACATAATGATCTACATCACTTTAACATTCTAATGACCTAATTATGTATTCAGATAAATTGAACAAACAGTAAATAGTTAGATAGGAAAACACAAATAACAAATGAATGGCTTTTTTGGACAAAGTATTGCACGTATTGTTCTATTTAAAGATCATGCAAAAGGTTCAACACAGTTTAAGAGTACGCATACATAATTTGGCAGTAGTTTTCAAATACGTTTGATCATAGTTTACACAAATATAATAAAGTGCTGTAAAACCTCGGGTTTTGCAAATTATTCAAAACAAATTTTTACATATTTAAATGAAAAAAAAAAAAAAAAAAAAAAAAAAAAAAAACCCAGCAAGGAAAGCATTGTAAAAAATATAAGTTATACATAATTACTTTATTCCTTCTAGGGCGCTTGCGTCATCGTCATGGATGCTCTTCAGTTTGATGCATTATAAATTTCAATTTGACGTCATAAATAAGCGACGTCATCTTTGATACCGCGAACATAATTTCTTGTGCATGAAGTTTATGCTGCCCGTGTGCTTTCCTCCAAATTGTCGACATTAATAGGCCTTTCTTTTGCCTGGACAAAAAGAATAATATCCCTCCGATTGAGAGATCCTGTTCAGTAGATGTCTGTATTGTGGTCAATTCGACAAACGTTTGGATGAATCATTTTATAACTGATTTTGCTATATAGTTTGCTTGTTGTGAACAATGCTGGACTATGGTGTTGCATTCTTACATTTTGGTCCGTTACATCTCGCCCTATCATCGATGACATAGTTTGCATAATAATAACTTCAAAAGTATTATGTTACAAACTTGTAAAAGCGTAGTTATATATTAAAGTGTCCCTGCCGTTGGATATTTGAGACAGCCCCATATATTACAAGCGTGGCCCCCATTTCCAACGATAAACACATTATAATTTGTGTATGAAACACCCCCACTCCATTTATTAAATAATGAACTGCACTTAAATTTCTTTTCAACACATTTAGGTGACTGCACGCACGTTCGGAAAAATTCGTTCCTAATTATGTTTTCGTCCTCTAATTTGTTTATGATGCATAAATAGATATATTTTATTATCACAGTAATGCGATTTTGATTGCAAGATCACGTCCAGTTGTGAGCATCAGAAGCGTTGAGTCCAGACCCGGGTTTTCTGTTGCTGACATAAAAACATGATTTAGCTATTATTACAGAATCACAAAGATAGTTATATTTTTGTTCTATACCTATCAATTTTCAGATAAAATAATAAAATCCCAAAACGTAACTGAAAAGGAGAAATCGCTTAACATTTCAACCTTTCTGATACGAACTTCGGCTTCAGTTATAAACCCAATTTCATTTTTTTTTCATCAACGGATATCCGCATAAATATCATTTCATAAATGAAGCTTGTGTACCAACAGTCATTCATTTTCAATACTATCACTGCTGCTTACATGAGTTCTTCGACGCATGGGGGCAGCAGACCCATATATGCGATTTACAGCAGTTGTTCAGTTGTCAAATTTTGCATCACGTATCCTTCACCAGCTGAATAACTATGAAAGTTTATATCCGTGGCCCGGCTGATAGCGTTTAAACACATTCTGGGGAGACATTGTGAGAGGCTCCGATGCGGACTTGGCATAGGAATGACAACATTATTTGGACAGTTTAATTGTGTAATTTGGGTTATGGAGTAAACAGGTTGGCCTTACCACATATGTGCATGTATAAAACAAATGCTAGCTCCGCTTCGTCATATTCACTTCCTGGATTTATCAAAGGCAAATTGAACAAAAAACAAACAAACAAACATAAACAAAACAAAACAAAAAACCCACGATCCGATGACTTTTTTAAAAACACTTTATATATGTTGTAGTTCGTACGTTGCACTTTCAGAAGCTGATATTGGCTAGTTTGGGAAAATTAGTTTTCTCTGTTTTAATAACTGCTAAAGATCGTGGGTTTTGGTTAGCTTTGTGCTTAGATCATATACAGTTTCCACGAGTACAATATCCAAAGAAATTTCAAGAAAAGTACATAAAAGTAAGTTAAAGGTATACCAACATTCTCACCTTTGTACATGTTGCAAATGCAAACAACTCCACCTTACACCTGTCACTCTCTCAGAAGTACGTAATATCTGTAGAGCGCCCCCAGCATAGTTTTCCTACCTTTGGGATTTAACGGTAAAATTATGATTCATACTTTGATAGACAATTGATAGGTATATAATAGATAGTACTGTTGCATCATCAGAGACATGTTATAACGTCTTGTTACCTAGAAACAAACTTCCCGTGTCCTGCGTGTTTAACATGTGCTATATGCCTTGATTTCTGTCAGAGGAGTCGGGGTTATTACAAGAAAATGACAGATAATTACTGTGCTGTCACGGGAGTGTGTTTGTTACGCAGGAAAACCTATATCCACGACTGTGTGCAGTCCGCTTTTGGGTTAAGTGCTTTGTCGAGAAAGTGTCACGGAATTGTATGAATCCCTCTATTTATTAAATAAATAAATAAATAAATAAATAAATAAATAAATAAATAATAATAATAATAATAATAATAATAATGAGGACTTTGTATTGCGCCTAATCTTTAGAAGCTCTAAGGCTTTACAACATTTGACAACACTTAAAAAACACATATAATGATATGATTACAAAAATAAAAACAAACACCACGAAATTAGAAACAGAAAACATGCTGTAAATATTTAAGGTAAGGATACATTATTAGGTCTTTAAGTCTGTTCTTGCAGTTGAAATAGGTGAGTTTTAAGAGCGCTCTTGAATAAGATCACTGTGTTTTTGTGTCTAAGTGCAGTGGGCAATTCGTTCCACGTTGCTGGGCCCTGGTATGCAAAAGAACGTTGTCCATATGATTTCATTTTCATAGTGGGAATAAGGAGAATACGAGTGTCAGAAGAGGAGCGTAAGTATCTTGCTGGTGTGTACACATGGGTGAGGTCAGATAGGTATGTTGGACTGGAGCCTGTCAGTGAAACGTAGCACAGAGAACAAATTTTGTGTTTAATTCTGGATCGTTTGGATAGCCAGTGTAGGGTACAGAGCAGGGGAGAGGCGTGCTCTGATCGTGGTACTCTAAGTATGATCCGAGAAGCTGTGTTTTGAACTTTTTGACGTTTCTGGAGTAGATATTGAGACGAACCAGAGAGAATTGAATTACAATAGTCCAGTCTTGAAAGTACTAAGGAACACACAAGTGTTTTAGTGGCATCAACTGAAAGATACTTGCGAATGGAGCTGATGCGTCTCAGCTCAAGATATGCAACCTTACATATGTTCATGACATGTTGGTGCAATGAGAGAGTACTGTCAAGAGCAACACCTAGGTTTCGTACTGACTGTGTGAATTTAATGTTGGTGTTGCTGATATTTATTGTTTGAGGTAAAGGATGCGAATGAGAAAGTCTTTGTGCTGTAATCAGAATGGCTTCAGTTTTATCATCATTCATCTGCAGCTTGTTACATGTCATCCATGATTTCACATCGGAAATGCACCTCTCTACGCCTTGGATGGTAGCTTTTCAACTTCAGTTGGATGGCTAGATTTGTACATTTGGGTGTCATCAGCATACAATTGGTGAGACACTGGATGATGATCTATTACACTTGAGAGTGGCTGAGTGTATAGAATGAAGAGAACAGGTCCAAGAACAGACCCCTGTGGAACACCACAGCATCGATCAACTGGGCTGGAGTGATTTCCATTTGCGGACACAATTTGTGTCCTGTTGACCAAGTAGGACTTGAACCATAGTAATGCCGTATCATGAATGCCAAATACATGCTGGAGACGGTGAAGTAATATATCATGGTCTATAGTGTCAAATGCTGCAGACGAGTCAAGGAGAGTGAGGACTGTAATCTTTCCGCTATCCAAAGGAGAGAGAAGGTCATTGACTACTTTCAGAAGAGTAGTTTCAGTACTGTGGCAAGAGCGATATGCAGACTGTACATTGCTAAAGAGACTGTTTGAATTCAGATGAGATACAAGTTGGGATAGAACAACTTTTTCTAAGAATTTTGACATGAATGGGAGATTAGAATGTGTACAACGATACCCGAGGGTGATTTATGTATATTGTACAATATATCGAAATAGTGAGTTCGGTTCATCCTTACCGCACGTGCAAAGTGCTCTCGATGGGAAAAACCGATTTACATCTAGCGCACAGACGATGTACGGCTGCATCGTCTGTATATAAATGCCTCACCGTAAGGCGATATCTTCACATTACGGAACGTTTTGCCAGTAAGCAGTCTACTTAGCGACTTGTAAAAATGGAAACGACTCGGAAATGAATATGGACAATGATTAAGACAATGGATATAATGAATCACAGAATCACGAATGGAACGGATACGGACTCTGATTAAGGCAATGGAGCTACTAAATTGTATAAAATTAATCAGCTAGAAAAGAATTTGAAATACAATATGTGATGATATTACTCCTTCCTGTGATGACCAGGGAGAAAGAACAGCGTCGACATACTGTATAGATATTAAAAGCTGATTTAACTACTAAATGGAACGGAAACGGATAGATGATTCAGAATATTACGTAAGAAATGTGGACTATTGATTTAAAAGCGAACTCGAAGAACATTTACTTAACAGGAACTAAACATTAATTTACTTTTGTAATTGCATATATAGCTTTAATAGACTCGATAACCCTTAATATATACCTGTAGAATTTATATAACTTGCATATATAATATAACTTATTCTAATTGTGCATAAATCTTTAATATACTTGATATCTTAATAAACCTTACCTTATCTAAACATAATTATTAGAACTAAAACTTTCCAAATGATTAATGAATACTAATTAGCCTAACTATAATAACTGAATATTATATTCAAAAATTTAAAACTATTGATTTACGATCAAAATTGCCAGACTAGAACTAAAACAATTAGTCACGTATTGGACAAGAAATCGTGGCACCTGAGCTAGTGTTCACGTGATCGGGGAAGCGTAGTGTGAATGCTGCTCGTGTCTAATTAAGATCCCAAAATTAAACCCATGCGCAAAGCAGGAAACATTATATTTATTTATTTATTAAAACTATTTTAAATAATTATAAAAATTGTAAAACACGACTTAGTTGATTAAATTTCAATACCAAATTTGCATATATGGAAATTAAATATGAAATTAACTTAATTAACTTTAATACCAATTTAGTATAACTGGAAATTAAAATTTAATTTCCTTACTCATTAAACTTTAGACTTATAGAACAACTATAAATATAAATTAAATAACAACTCTACGAATTTGATACATTAGAAGATACAATTGATTTGAATGGTGTACAATACCTAACTCAAAATTTAATAAAATAGAAATTCAATAAACCTAACACAAGAAACACACACATAATAAAAAAACAAAACATGAATACATAAAATACTTTTAACTTTTGGCACTAGGGGGTTCCTCATATGATGTTAATCTGAGAGGAACCACACCAATAAATTAGGGACTTGCACATCTTCAGCTGTAGAGGTATGTAAGTTATTTACTAATTTCTTATGTATATAATTTCTTATGTATATTGTAAGTTACAGCTATTATACTACCACGTTTATTTTTGTATATTTTCTATGTAGCTTCGGCTTGCGTGGTATAATGCAAATATTTTCTATTCGTGTTTGTGACTTAGCAGGAGCTATATATTAGCAATATAAAGTTGCATTTTATTACAAAATGTTTAGTACCATAGGATTTTTATTGGACACGGATAGGTTCACTTCTGAACCTGTTTATTGCTTGGTAATGTTGTGCCGATGATGTAATTTGTATAGCTTACCGTATATAACGTCATTACATGTTATCGTATATGCCCGTGTCAGGCATAGTACACGGTGTTGGATGTAATTTCAGCTGATCGTAGTCGACGTGGTACCAGCTGTAGAGCTAACCATAGACGTTGACCATAACAGCTGTGAGGCTGAACCATAGCAGCCGTAGAGCTGAGTGAACAGCGTTGCTGGTCGAATAGCAGGTGAGCGGGCGTTGCTGACTGAATTGGTGGGCGCTGATTGCTTGATTGACCAAGGCGCTGAATGGTGGTCGGTGACTACCTGTAATGCAGATTGCTTGATTGACCAGTGTGACTGGTAGCCAAGTGTGCTGTGACGGAGTGTTTAGTGTTTCTCCATGCATGTAATCTTTTAGACGTGGGCTAATTTTGGGGTTTGTTATACCCAGTGTTTTGAGAGAGTAAAGATATTTTGTATGATATCTATCCCTTTTGTTTTCATTTTACTATTTGCGTAAAGTATCTCATTTTTCACTATTTGAGTGAAAACATTTTACTGAGTAAAGTACATCATTTTTTACAATCTTGAGTAAAACTCGTCATTCGTTTCGTCTTGTGAAATTACTGTAAATTGTTCATCTTTGTACTTGTACTGTGTAAGGTCATTTATTTGTATTTATATTTGTTGCATTATTAGGTTCGTGTGGATTATGTTAATTTGTCCAATATCTG
>JAECUM010018435.1:0-17770 GCA_016617855.1 Megalonaias nervosa | reverse complement strand
TTTTTTTTTTTTTTTTTTTTTTTTTTTTAATTATTATTTTAATGGGGTTACAAAAAGATATGTTATTGTGTTTGTTTGGATTGCACGACAAGTATATGAGAAATACATGGGCTTCGGATAGTTCCAGTTGAATAGTTGTGACATTATCGGTCAAAACTAACTGACAAAATGAAAGCTTGGCGTGCTTTTCCTGTGGTACTAAAACACCGTTAAGTTTATTTATTAGGCCAATCATCCATTTTGACTTATCGTCTGCACGCGACGAGACATGCAGACAATATTCTCTTTTGACAAGATAACAAGACGAATTTGTCACCTTAAGGCCCTATTGTCAGCATAATCTTCTATTCATAAGACTGTCTACGTTTGTTCCGTTGATAACAATAATTATTTTGAACATTCAAACTAGATTTGACACGAAAACATGCGTCGCGCGTGCATAACATAACCCTACAGTCCTCGTCTGTCTGGCCATGACTCAAATTAGGACGAATAATTTTGTAAGTTCTTCTTTTCGTAAACATTTTGGTGTATATGCAAAGGTACACATCTACCTAGAGTACGTGGTGTATATATTTACGTATCTGTTTATACCTTTGTTAGATTTTAGTAATTATATTTTTATGGGCAGTCAGTATTTGAAGATATTTCTCAAACCTAGTAATTAGCCAATTACTGTGAGCAGACGTCATGATGTAATAAAGTATTCACGAGATTTTATGGTAGCATACATTAGTTTCGTGAAAAGATTTACTTTTGTTGTTTGATTCTCTCGGTAGTGTGATGCTGAAAGGCTCCTGTCGTATTACAACTTCTACACCTGTCATTACTTATAAACTTACACAACCATCCATTCAGGAGTAGCAATAACAAGATTTTCAAGATGGCTCCCATGGTCGCCATATTGGATGCCAGAATGGCACTAAGTTTATTGAGAACCAACTAGACATCAAAAGTCTTGCAGTGAAAACCTCACGAGTAGTAATAATGAGAGCTTAAAGATGGCTGCCATAGTGTCCATACTGGATGTCTGATCATCACCAATTTATAGATCACTGGCTCAGCTAAATTTGTTATGTGAGAAATCTTCCCAGTAGCTTCCTGTGGGTCTGTGGTTCTTCCCAGTTTTTCCTTCACCAAATATACCAGGTGTAGTGATAAAAGGATTTTCAAGATGGCTGCTGTTGGGGCCACATCAGAAATCATATCAGCACCATTTGTATCCAAGACCTAATAGCCATCCATAAGAATTCTTTTGGTGTAAACCCCATGTGAATATGACCATCCATTCAGGAGGAATTGTGATAACAAGATGACTGTCAATGAGTGAAAAATTCAGCTGAAATGCAAGTGTTTAAATTTCCTTGCATAATTATGTGGTCAGTTTTGTGTCTAATTTGCAGAAATGAGGTTTCTGAAGCTAAAGTTCTATCTGCATCCAGACAAAATCTCTCTGATTAAGTATCTGGTCAAAGAATTTGCAGTTAAGATTTACAAGGTGATCTGCAAATAAATAAGCCATAGTCCAGTACAGATATTACCAAAGTCACTTATAACTGGAATAAGACCTTCTGGTCAGCTCCCCAGTCTGTGTTGCCATGACTTGTATTTAATCCAGGGTTTTGCCACTTGATCACTGCCATCTCACCTCTGTCTACACGGGTTCGAGTTTCAGGCTTGGACAATGTGGGTATGTGAGAAAGCTCCCAGTAGCTTCCAAAGAGGTGGTGGTTCTTACTTGGATTTCCCAGGTTCTTCCTCCACCAATTATACTGACCGCCATACATAGCCTATCTTGTGCTGAGGAACAGTGTTAAAGCCCAAAACAACCAACCGATAAACCTTTGCCACTTTGCTTATGTAATATGCAAAAGGAAAGTTAATTCTTGGGAAAAACTAAGTCCTAAAACATTGGTCTCCATGACAACAGGGATAACAGAAATGTCAAGATTGACTTTTGTATTATCATGAATTCTGTGTAATTGGCAGAGGTACATACAACAGTTCAGTCTCATCAACATCTATGGTACAGTTTCAGTCTCATCAACATCTATGGTACATGATCAGTCTCAACATATATGGGACATGAACAGTCTCATCAACATCTATGGTACAATTTCAGTCTCATCAACATCTATGGTACATGATCAGTCTCATCAACATCTATGGTACATTATCAGTCTCATCAAAATCTATGGCACATGATCAGTCTCATCAACATCTATGGTACAATTTCAGTCTCATCAGCATCTATGGTACATGATCAGTCTCATCAACATCTATGGTACATGATCAGTCTCATCAACATCTATTGTACATGATCTCATCAACATCTTTGGTACAATTTCAGTCTCATCAACATGATTAAATGGTCTGTTGCAAGATGGTACATGATTCAAGAAATGTGTCACAGTCACAAGAAGAATAGGTCTTTGTTCCCTATTTTTTGTATTTGAAATGAATGCAACAATCAAGTTTTATAAATGTACATAACAAGGTTTATGAAGAATAGAGGTTAATTAAGAAAAAAAACACCTCTTAAGCTGATGTATGTCAGAGAGTGACCACAAAAACGATGTCTTAGATAAGAGTCACATATTTTTTTTAATCTCGTGTCTACTTTGTACAGCAAGCTGACAAATGAAGACTCAAAGAGCATAACAGTTCTACATAAAAATTTATTCAGTTTACTGGCATAAAATGGTTCATGCATCTATATGATAGTGGACATGAAATACTGCTCTCAATCAATGAAATGATTCCATACTGACTGGAGTTAGTTTGACAGAAGTTTGATTAATGTGAAAATGAAAGCCAAATTAATAATATATAATTCAGGAAAATGTTATAAAAATCATGTGGCTACAGGTAAAAAAAAAAACAAATTTTGTCCAAGCCGCTGAATAAATTTACAGTTTATTCCATTTAATAAGAACAAAGATTATATAAATTTCTGTTTGGCATGAACAAATTTACAAATCACCAACAATGCTCTATTTGATACAGACATGGTTAACATAAACATTCAATTAATGTGAACACAACTTTTATTCACCTGGTCCCAATTATAATGATTCTTGATACCTTTAACAGGAACCACAATTATGAGGACAACTTCCTTACAAAATAAAATTGCACACATCGACAACACTGGAGCAATATTTATGACTATTAGACTCCAGTCCAAATTAAGTTAAAGTAATCAATATTATTAACTGTAAACTTACTTTATGTTATTTCATGTTTTGCTAAAAGAAAAAGAAGAGATGCAAAAAAATGTATAGTAAATTATTAATCATGGTTCACAACTGTCATTTTATTTATTACTGAAAATGAACAATTTTGGGTACCAATAAAAGAGTACTATGCTATGCCGGAACTGAGAATAGGCATGGTATCAATCCAGGTTTAAAATGTCAAGCGGTAACTATAAGCACAAATCCAACACAAAACCAAAAATGAAAATACTGTTGATAAAAGTCCTAACTACCTAGAAATGAAAGACTACGAAGAATACTTTACACTCAATAATAATATTAATAATAATGTGCTGGTAGATCTGGGTCTGTGCAATTTGTTAGGAGTTATCAGTAGAACAAACAACACAGACCCTGATCTGCAGGCACATTATGCTATGGCAGATCAGGATCTTTGTTGTTTGTAGTTTGATTTGACTTCTAAGCAAATACACACAGTACTTGGGGCAGCACAAATATGTCAGCAGATCAAACCCTGAGCTGTGAATTAAAAATGTCGAACAATTTTCTGAGCATCACATTAACTTTTAGGATACATTACAGTTTTCTTTACCCTAAAGTGCTGTAAAACCACATTTATAATATCATAATACTCTGAAAATGTAAAATTTCAGGGAAAAAAGATTACAGTATATTGTTGCAAAATGTGTTTAATCTGGACACAAACTTTTACATCCCTTCAGTGTCTATTACACTATATCAACTAATATTCTAATTTACAAAACTGTTGGAGAATTTTAGGTGCATACAAAATTTACCTGTCCTGAATTTGTTTTTTATTCATGCAGGAGTTACCGCTCTATATATCTCATATTGGCAAAACATTTTCTACTCACCTTCATAAAACATTTTTTACCAAACACACAACAACTCCACTTATGATAAAGAAAATGGAATCATTCATAAATTCAATTTAATAAAAAAAAAAGATAATTTTAGCTCTTTATATAATATATAACCTCATATGAAAATAGTAACTTGTATAAAAATAATTCTTAACATTCAATTCAGCTCAATATTTTTTAAAAAAGATCCAATACGAAAATAACTACTTTTGATATAATCTATATGATCCCTTTGTCAATGGTGCTTGATTGCACATAAACACTTTTTCCTATGGAATATGGAGACATGGAACATTTAGAAAATATATAATGCAGTTGTGATACTTGCAAGTTATTGTGAAATAAAGAAATGATAGTATATTACTCTAAAATTCTTATTACATTAAAAAACCTTAATTTCATTTAAATTAACAAATTAACAATCAAGTCAAATATATCAAGCTGCTGTAATAACGGATAGTTGCAGGTCATCAGATATCAAAACCACATTCTCAAAAGGCACAACCAGCTTGCATCATGACAACCTGGTCATTGATTACAAAACTGTATATTACAAATGGTAAAATATGTACTGATCAACATTGCAGTTGACTAGTGCTAGATACCAGGTACCATACATTCTCACTTATAAGATGAGTCCAACTGCAAACTGTACAGACCCAGATCTGCCATTGTATAATCTGCTTGCAGATGGGTCTATGTAGCTTGTTAGCAGTAATCAGTAATCAGTAGAACAAATATAGACCCTGATCTGTTGGCACATTATGCTACGGCAGATCAATTTGACTCGACTTATACACGAGTACGTAGGTAGGAAATGGTTATACTTGTACTATTTTGTTTATTCAATATCATATCCATTCATTATTTACACCAACAACCAAAAAGATATGCCATATATACCACTGTATCTGTAAGATCCAACTGCAAACTGCACAGATCCAGATCTGCAGTCATATGATGCGCTACTATATCTGTCTCTTTGCAGTATATTAGGTGTAATCAACAGAACAAACAACATAGACACTGATCTGCCAGCACACAATGTGATGGACATCATGGTCTATGTTGTTTGCAGTTGGACTCATAAGTTAGTATATACAGCAAAAACAGTAAACTCTGTCCAAAATACATGTCTGCATGTTTTCTTGGCAAAATGTTTTTAAAATCTGAATCTAACAGAAATTGTTAGTGACAAAATTTGTTCATTATACCACCATCAACTTCAAAATAAGAATCCTGCAGAATGCTATGTCTTGCCTGCTCTGCCATGGCATAATCCAAAACCCTTGCATTGCCATTATAGGAGGAACTTCAATCATTGTGACCTTAATGGTAGGTCACTGAGGTGATTAAAATTCCTAATATAGTAGATACACCAGACCAATTTCATGACTGTAAACAGTGTCTAAAGAACTGAGTGAAATGCAAACAACTTAATATAATGGTTTTCAACCGTTGTTTAAAGCAAATGTGCCTGGCTGCTGGATGGTGACTACATAGATGAAGCACTGGGTAGTTTTGATTTAAAGCCTACTGTAAACTTAGTGAAAGTCTTGATAAGTGAACTTACTTGTGAGTTGCAGTAGTGGGCCATTGCTGGTGTGCAAAAATTAGGTCTACTTTTGCCCATTGTGGGGAGTACCCTCCAAGAATTATACACCTGACAAGTTTCATCACTGTACATACAATATTCGAACCTTACTCGAGTTGAATTATAAAGACGTATTTGGGCATGTACGTTTTACAAATTCTAATTTGCAAGTTTACAAATTTTGTTTTCTGTTATCATCATTTTCATATCCATTTTATACAATGGTAGTCCATATGACTGAAACAGTAAATAACAGATTACCCAGTCTATTAACAGACATTAGATGCTTTCAGTAGGTGAACAGATGAAGTGGCTATTGCTAACACTATAGTCCCAAGCATATCATTACAGATCATGACTTATGACATATCATGACAGGTTAACCTTGGATAGCATCCAATTATACCTTGTCTATTTGCTGTTAAATTTAGAGTAAACACCTGTGTGGTAATTTCCTGTGAAATGCTGGTTTGTGAACTTCAAAAGTATAGGGCACAAATTTGACCAACACTTACAAAAATTACTGAAAAATGTCCAAGAATAAGTTTTAAAAAGACAATAGGGGCAATAATTCTTAAGATGACCGAAATTTAAAGTGAATTTTGTGGCCTATCAAGGGATAGTAAATGGATCATAATGCCTAGCCACAAGGTTTTTTGGTTATGAAATGTTCTCGCATTCAGTCTTATCACAGCTGGTGTAATCTCATAGAAAATAATATTTTCTATCCTTCTAATCTATGTGATATAGGTAAAGGGCATGGATTATGGACTTCATTTGGTTGAAAAACAGTCAAAACATTAATTTCATTAGTGATTTTTTTTTGTTGCTGAAAAAGATGTGTCAATTTTGAGAAGTTGGCCATAGTCATCTTAAATAAGTCTGGTCACTAATGTGCTATTATAACATTACAAATAGTGAAATTATCACTGAAAAATGTGAAAAAACATATTTAGACAAAGTTTACATACTTGAGTACTGTATAACAAGGTGAGGATCTGGATATAGTTTCATTAAAATATCTGAAAGGGTTCAAAAGTGATCTGGAAAAAAAATCAGGCCACTGACTTACATTATCTCACTGTAACCTTGACCTTGTCACAGGATATGTAAGTGAATGTCATGGTAACATCAAGATAAACAACAGGCTCAAGTTTCATTAAAGTATCTTTACTGGTTCAAAAGTTATACAAGTACATGGATTGAGGTCACTGATTTATATTCTTCCTTGCCATGACCTTGACCGTGGCTTATTCTTCAGATAAGGACACAAGTCAGAATTCCATTTTTCCTTGCACTGTCCATCACAGTATAAAAAAGCAAGGCATGGTTATGGCTGTGGTATGCAACATGCTGCCTATACATGACATGTAACTGGCTAAAGTGTCACTCAAGTATTTTCAGTGGTTTAAACATTCAACTCCAGACAAGGATGCAAGTCACAGAATTAAATTTGTCCTTTCTATTATCATGATCTGCAGTATTGCTTCGTAAGTGCCACACTATTTAGCCATGATATATACTATGGCAGAGTCTCAGGGATTCAAAAGTTATATTCGAGAGAACAATATGTCACAGAATAACATTTTCCCTTGCTATGACCAAGACCTTATGGCAGAGGGCATGGCTATGGTACATGACACACCATCTAATATTGATATATACTTGGGAATAGTTTCTTTACAATAATTTCATTGGTTGAACAGCAGTACTCCAGACAAGTATACAAGTCACAGAATTAAATCTTCCTTTGCTGTGAACTTGCCATTGAGGATAAAGGCATGGCTGTGGTATCTAACATATTATCTAGTCATAATATATACATAGGAAGAGTTTAACTCAAATATCTTCAGTGGTTCAAAAGTTATATTCTGACAAGGATACAAGTCAAATGATAACATTCTCCCTTACCATGATCTTGACCTTGAAGCATGTGGCTTTGGCATGTGACACACATTACTACCCATTATATATATATATATATACATATATATATATATATATATATATATATATATATATATATATATATATATATATATATATATATATAGGACAAGGTCATTAAAATATCCTCAGAGATTTAAAAGTTACAAGCCACATAACAGTGTTTTCTATTTCTGTAATCTTAGCCTTGCGGAAGGACTATGCAACAGACCATTTAATCATGAAACATTTGTGAGAAACATTTCATAAATCAAATGCCCTTTCTTGGCAACACAGGCTTATGACAAAATATCCAAATGAAATTGATCCTAATAATTTGGTTTGGTTAGTGGAGTGAATACACCCAAGAGAACCTAATAGGTAATTTTAAAGAGAAGCAGAATCCTCTTGAGATTAAATGTCATACAGAAAAATTTAAGGAATGAAAGGGCAAGTCACACTCTCCCTTTCCCATTTATGGATCTGCTCCTTATTCCTAAAAGTCCACAACCTGCATGTATCATCAAAATGAAAGTAGGACTGTTTAGATTACACCATATTTCCTTTAATTTCATAAAATTACGAATATTCTTTAATGGAATAAATCACAAGTTTTAAATCTTTTTATTTAAAAGATTAATAACAAATGTACAAATCAATATTCTGCAAATTTTTGATAAGTGTATATGCTAATTTTGAAATGAATGAAGGTTATGTTGGATCACAATACAAATGTTTGTAAAATTATTTGGCTACTTAAGCTTACTGACCACAACATACACTAAATGAATGATTAAGCAAATAAAAAGAGAGAAGCAAAAACAAAAGATGATACAAGTAGATCAATAGTCATGCCAATCACACAATTAGGGCAGTATAATTGTCAGCAAGTTTTGTATTTTAGACTTTGATTTTCTTTTTACACTCATTTCTGCTATAAAAATACTGGATAACCCATATGTACTTTTTTCATATGTACTTATTTTCACATATGGAATTATTATTTGGATTCTACAGAGTATAAAATTAATTATTTCCCTCCCACTCCCAGCATTAAAAAAAAAACAAAAACAAACTAAACAAAAATTAAGAATAATCAGAGCTAATTGTTTCACATCCAATGTGAAAATAAATCATCTGCAAAGTAAAAGCTGAGAAAACTAATACAAAGGTATACAGTCATGCATATTACAAAAAAGTGTGAAATTTGTACAAGAGATTTTTAAATTCTGAATTAACAGAAATCTTTTGCAGAATTCACATTAACAATTTAGGCATTTATTTTAAATTACATGGAAATGGTAACAACAGTAATAATGGAAGATGCAAACACACGCATGGTATATTGGTGATGGATAAAAATAAAAGGCAATACTATCAAAATCATGCAGAAATTGATCTGTTTTTACCTTTTAAGGTCTGTGCTGATATTTTGTTACAAAAGAGGAAAACTTACAAGACTGAATACATCGAGACTGATCACACATTTTGCCTAAAGAGCAAGGAACACTTCAAAACAATACTCGAGTACAGAAAATATGAAGGATTTTCTAAAATAAATTCAGATTCTAGCTGTTATTTTTGTCAAATCTGCTAGAAAATTTTACATCCAGTTATAAATTTTCAGTTTTATCATAGATTCAAATAAAACTACTGTATTGAACAAATACTATCATGTACCTCAACAAGCATACACCCAACTTTTGTGGTCACAATTTGTGAACAAATTCCCCTAAATAACATGTTTCTTGATCCAAGTTTGCTTTTTAGGACAGAACTGGCCATTAAAACCTGTCAGGAACATCATAATTTTTCTTGGAACTTACCACTAAACATGTCTTATGTCTTTTTATCAGCCTGATCAAATTGGGAGAGACCATGCACCTGCAAAGTGGGCAACTCCCAATGGGCAATGGGAGATAACTCTTCTAGCATATGGATGATACTTGTGTGCACTTCTTGTGATGAGCTTAAAACTCAAGAAATTTACCAAAGTAATAATTTCTTAAGTGCACAACATAGGTATTATGTTCAATATGGAAATTAAAATCTAAAGCAGTGGTTCCCAACCTGTGGGCCCTGGACCCTTGGGGTTATTGCAAGGGTCTGCGACTGACTAAATATTATGTCTCACATATATGCTATTTTACAAACATATGTATTTGTTGTTGTGATGAAAAAAATGCAAATTCATTTACAACGGTTACTGAGTTCATAAAATTTTGTGGTCATTATGTATTGTGTCAATTAACAGAGCCTAATTGTGGGGTCCACAAAATCATTTGGAGCTAATAAGAAGGGGTCCTTATACTCGAAAAGTGTTGTAAACCACTATCTAAAGAATGTCCAATCACTATGAATTGGCCTGCTTTTATCTTCAATCATGTTATCTGGGAGTTTGGCAGTATGTGATATAAGCAGCACACTTGAAATGTACTGTTAGAGGTCCTTATTCAAATACTCTTGTTTAGTCAGTTTTAAGTTTTTATTGCATTCTAGTTGCACTGCAAACATTATCTCCCACCTTGCTAAATAAAGACCACATTCAAACAGGAGAGATAATATAATATGATACAATGAATTGTCTTCCTTTATTTTTTTCTTTTCCTTTTTTTTGCTGGTACGCTCCTGCCCTAAAACATTGATTTTATACTGTAGTTGACTGAAGCTTGTGCAATTTTCCTAAAACAGCTTCAAATGTTGGGCGCTCATCAGGTTTCAATTTCCAAGCATCCGTCATAATGGCATATATTTCTTTAGGACATGCCTCTGGTGCTTCCATTCGATAGCCTCTCTCCACATGCATTCTCACATCTTTCACGGGCTGAAACATGATGAAAAAACACTCAATACCTCATAACATAAAAAAATAATAAATAGATCAAGGACATGAGGAAAGATCTGGAACACGTACATGCAGCCCGACAATTCAATTTCTTTCCCTAGTGTTCCTGTAAACTTTTCATTTCTGCAAACCATTGTTATTCTTACACGGTCAATCATCTTATCAAACCTAATTTCATAAAAGACCCCAAAACTGAATTGTCCAAGAAAACCTTCAAGAAACTAAGTTAGCTTACATTGGTAAATTGAAAATGTTGCATAAACAATATTCCCTTATTATAATTCATATTATCCCTCATTATAATGTGGTCCATGGGAACCAAGGAATAAAGATCACCTTATATACATATAATTTTACTATTACATAATAAAATGGCACCCATGACCATACCTGTTTTATTACAGGTAATGTGTTATAATGAAGACTGCTGTAGTGAGGGAGCACTGAATATAGTTAGATGTTAATTAACCTGTTGAAGGTAAACAATAACAAACATATTTCACCTGCTTAGTACACTCGGAGGAATATAGCATGGAAGAATCTATATGGTCATAAACACAAATACTTAACTCCTGTTAGAAGAGCATAAAATGTAGGTCACAGTGACCTTTGGTTATAAACATGTAGCACTAACAAAGATGCATCCAATTATCAACATTCAAGATCGGAACATGAACAGTACCCAACAAAATGACTTTAAACTCAAAAACCTCTTTTACTTATCAAGATGCAACCAAACACAAATTTTCATTATTCATAGTATGCATATATGCCATTAGATATCATCAATTTCATGATACTAGCATCAACAGTGCCTTGAAAATAAATATCAACACAAAATTAACACAAAAGTGTGGCATAAAATATGGGTCATAATGACCTACTATTAAGGACAAGTATTCATTAAAATGCGTTCCCTCATTAATTTTCATGATTCAGAAATATAATGTGAAATGTAAATCACAGTGAAAGTTCTTGTAACTAAGACAGATGAATACAATCTTAACTAGTCATTGGAATACAACCATTTTGTGCAATGATTCAAGCATAAACTGTAAAACAATGTTTAAATGAAGTCAGTGAAGCATCAAATAGGTGACAGTGAGATTCATCCATACTCATCAAGATGCATCTGTAATCAAGTTTCTTGATTCCAAGTGTAACAATATTATACAGAAGGTAATTAAAAACCTCTGTCGTGATGAGCTAAACACAAGAAAGTTAACATAAACCAGTAAATTGTGAAATGTATGTCATACTGACCTTTTTGTTTTAAGGGTGTGGTACCAGCAAAGATAACTATAATCATCTAGTTTGATGATTATAGCATAACATTGCTTGAGGATGAACCAAAGCTAGGAAGCATGAAATATGGATCACAATGACCTACTTTTATCATGAGAGTGTAGTGCTCATCCAGATACATCCCCTCACCAAGTTTCATGATTCTAGGTGTAGCATAATGTATATAGGATGCCCAAAACCAATTTATTTATGAAACAATGATAAAATCCTAAGTCAGTAAAATATGAAATGCAGGTGACAGTGACCTTGTTGTTGTATGGGTATGGTACTGAGATGCATAAAATCAGTTAGTCTGATGATTCTAGCATGAAGAGAGTTTGAGAAACAAACTTAAAACACAAAATGTAACCAAAGTCCCTTAAGTGTGAAGTATGGGTCACAATGACCAACTTTTGTTATGAGGGTGTAGTAATTGTCAAGATGAATTCTCTCATCAAGGAAATTTCATGAATCAAGTTATAATTGAATCAATACAAAGTGCAAAAAAAATCTATCTGGTCATGAACAAAATGCAAACACTTAACCAAAGCCTGTCAAATGTGAATATGTCACAATGACTTTCTTTTGTTTTAAGATTGTGGTATGAACAGAGATGCATATAAGCATCTAGTTTTGATCATACTAGCATGAACTGAGCCTGAAAAATGAAGTTAAAGCACACATTGTGCAAAGTCAGTAAGTGTGGAAAATGGATCACAGTGCCCTACTTTTTGACAAGCTTGTCAAGATGATTCCATTCATCAAATTTCATGATTCCATGTGTATCAGTATTTACATAGTGTGCAAAAAGCTGACCAAACTTAATCAAGAATGTATAACTAATGTACATAGTTAGCCCCCTCCCTGGGGTGCAGATGCTATCAAACCCACTCCAAACTGTTGCCAAGGACCTTGAAAGAAACAATGGTTGAGATGAAGTGAGTTGCACATTTCTATAGTTTTCTTTGTGTGGATGCAAATGCCAATGCTAAGGCTAGTACAACAGCTTTCATTTATTATTTAGAGGTGAGCTAAAAATGCAATTCCTACAGAACATTTACACTAATTATGAAGATTAAAGATATTTACTTTTCAATTTACAGTAATCAAGTTTTCAAGCTTTTGAAATGAATATACATATAAGTGTTTTATAAGTCCAGATTTCAAAATGGTTCATCAAAAAGAAATGGGGTACCTGGTTTTTGTAATACTTTTAGTCCATGTGCATTCTTAGTTTTTCATAGGTGGGTGGAAGTCCTATATGGTTGATATTTACTCAGCAGCAAAATCAGGTACATGTATTTTAAAACTGATAATTCATGGTGAAAATACCCCCTCCATTTTAACAAAAGTCCCTTGAAGGAACAGACACTGAAGGATAAAATGAATTTTCAGGAAATGAAGATAAAATTTAA
This sequence comes from Megalonaias nervosa, assembly GCA_016617855.1. Lineage (NCBI taxonomy): Eukaryota > Metazoa > Mollusca > Bivalvia > Unionida > Unionidae > Megalonaias > Megalonaias nervosa. Next base: position 4,604 of record JAECUM010018435.1, on the reverse strand, counting down.
ACTGCTGGGTGTTGAAGCCATTTCTGATATTCTTAATAAATTCTAACATACCAAATTTAGTATGAATAATATTCCTCACATCTGAGTTAACATGTTCTCAGGATACCAATAAGGGCAGGACAAATTTCTTTGTCATGGTCATTGACCTTGAACTTTACATCACAGACAGAAAATTACTATACATGTCTCGGACAATGTTTAGATATATCCAAGTTCTAAATACAGCTAAATTTACAATTAAATATTATTTTAAAGAAAAATAAAATGTATTTAATTGGCATCATTAAAAGGTATTCACTGGATGTCTCCACAAACTGATTTAATAAAAATCCACTCATACCTGTGTTACGTATATGTAATTTAATTGCTTGTGTGTTAGTTTTAAATTCTTTTTATTTTATTTTTATTTCATTACATGTTATAACTTTATTCACTGGATTTGACATTTTTTGGGGGAAAATTCAGTTCAGTTCTAGTAAATAATCACTATTGCTACATTGTATTTTTAGCTGACCTAGTTCCTGACCTTGGTTAAGAATTGGTAAACACAGAGTGAAAATCATTGGTCGTAATCAAGGTCATTTTTGGCTTGCATCAGCTCTGTTGTAAACAACCTTTTTTTAATTTTTTTTATTACTGAATCTTATAGTAAGATTCGTTCAGTACAACTGAACCTGTAAATAGCCTATGTGCTAATTGAATTTTATTACTTTACTGCGTTGTTCAAACTAAGTGACCATGTGACCCCTCCATGTGATCTAAAATCGAGGGTTAAAACAGATGTTTTGTAGTGGATTTAGTCAGTCATAATTTACGCCTTTAGAGCTCAAGGTGTTTTTAATGTTGATGCCAGTTTGATTTAAAATTCTTCTATTTTTTGGATTTCATAATTTATATTCCCTGGAAAATACCAGTGCTCATAAAAATTCTTGGACAAAGACATTTATTGGAAATTATTTGGAATTCTAATGCTGGAATTGGTGATTCAACAAGTAACTGTTGACACATCAACACAAAACAGGATATAGAGGACATCATCGCCTTCCATCTTGGAACTTCTTCGGGATTCGAACTTTGATTCATTTAGAACTTTTAGTGATAGGACTTATATTTTTAAATTCCAGGATTAATTTTTGGATTATATTCACAAACCATAAGTCCTTTTTCATATTTTACCTTGTTTTCTAGGGAAATAAATTATTCTGTTACAATTTACAAAGCTTGTTGGCTTCACTCTTTTCTTTGTTATTTTGTATGAGCCTAGACACGTAACACTTGTTTGTGTTATCATGCTCATAAGTACAGCTAAAAACCTAAGTCTAGATAATTGACCTTAAAATCTGTGCTGATTATCAGATTGTTCAATGGGACTCAACTAAATATCAAGCTGGGTAAAAATTCTTTTACATATATACAAGTTCCCAAGCTCACTGGCTCAATAAATTAAACATTTGCAAGAAATATCATCTGATTTGACGCCAAGGTCAACTAAGTCTGGTTCTCAAAATCCTTCACAAAACTGCAGTTATGTTGTAGTCAGATGTGCACCATTGTCAATCGATACAAATTACACACTGCAAAAAGTGTTTTAATAAAAACCAAGAGGTCAGATGAGCACCATTTTCATTCAAAATAGCTATAAACTGCAAAGGACCAACTAGACATTATAATAAACCTGGTAATGAAAACCCCATGTTGATATGGCTTTCAAGAGAACAAATATCAACATTTTACAGTGGATGTTCGAATGGTACCCTTTTCGTCTAAGACCAACTAGATATCAAAGTCTTGTAATGAAAACCCTGTGTCAATTTGATCATCTGTTCAAAAGGAGTAATGAGAAGAAAATCGAGATGACATTAGTAGCCCTATTGGATGCCCATGGGCATGACTGATAGGAACCACTTTTAGGACCAACTACATATCATAACCAGTCTTTTTGTGAAACCTGAATGTCATTATATGACCATCCATTCAGGAGAAGTGGTGACTACAAGATGAGATGGTCACTGTGATAGCCAAACTGGACATCTGAGGCAATATCCATTTTAAATCTGGGCCAACCAGAGATCATAAGGAGTCTTTCAGTGAAAACCCTATGTCAAAATGTCAAGATGGATGCAATGGTAACCAAATTTGATGTACATGCAGTGTGTTACTATGAACAGCATACAGGCTGAGGCAAATAATGCAGTAATTATATATAAAGATTGTTGACTGGTGATCTATATATTGGGTTCAAAGTGTCACAATGTTTTATTGCTGTATATTTGAGGGCTATGATCACTACTCCTTTTAGACAAATCAAATTGGCAGTTGTTTATTTACACATGCAATGTATCTGACCAAATGAAAGACTGACTACTACATGCTGAGAAATGTGATTATGGTGTACTATAGCTTCTTGGCAAATACAACATGGCAATTAGCACCTAATTAGATACTTTAAGAGCAAATTTTGAAGACTGGCAACTTGAATTAAGTTTATAATATATAAATATTTCAGCAGTTTAAAAGTGGAAATTACACATACTTTTTGTAATGGGCCCATGATGCAACCAGTCATATCTGGAATCACTTTATAGTGAAGGGTGCATTGACAAAAGGCAGATGTATGTGAAGGTTTCCATTTTAGTTCCTATGTATACCCAAGTCTATTTGTCTGTGGGTGAGTTTTGCATTCAAGTTTTCAGACACAGCTGTGAGGCATTCACTTTCCGTTTTCTAAACAAATGTTTCATGAAGAGTACATTATATGCCACCCCAAGTTTAAGTCCTTTTTGTAGGCACTAGCAGGGTATGGATGACCCTGGAGATTACAGATCTATGGGTCTCAATGACCTTCATCTCTGTACAAGATATGAGTCTTGAAACAAACTCACTGTGCACAAACCATTACTTTCTTAGTAGACTTACCATGACTGTGACCTCTGACCTTCTGACCTCTGACTCTATAGGTTTTGATAATACCCTAAGTGCATGTTATCCACAAAATTCAGTCAAAGAACTTACTCCTGAATAAAAAGTATTCTGAACAACTCATTTTTCTTGACCCTGACCATTTTATGCCAAAATCAATATGACTCTTCAATACCTTAAGTGTAAGCCTCCACAAATGTTGTTCGAGATATATGGTCTAAACTAAAATTATTCCCAAAACATCTTTCTTCTTTATGTCACATTTACCATAACTGTTGACCCCAAAATTCAATAGACTTCTTTCTTTACCCAATGTGCAGTCATAAACAAACTCAACTGGAGGTATATAGCTAAGATATGGAATTTTCGTGCAGAAATAATTTTTCTTCTTTCAGTCAATGACCCCTGGTGATGGGCTTCTTTTTCACATTATGTGCAAGCCATCCTTCAAGTTTGGTCCAGGTCTGTGATGTAGCACTAATGTGAATGTGTGGGAGCTAACGCTTTCCTTCCAGTCACAATGACCTTGATATTTGAGTCATCCACAAACTCTGGTGGAGGTAGATAGATGAGAACATATATTTTTGCACTGAAAAAAAAATGTCTTCTTTCAGTCAGTGACCTTGACCATTCACCTTTCGCTCCTGAAATCAATAGGCTTCTTTCTTACCACAAGTGCAAGCCATACTTTATGTCCAACCTAGGTATGTGATGTATTACTAATGTTAGTGTGTGGAAACTTTCTTTTCCTTTCAGTCAATGACCTTGACTTTGTCCTTGTATATTCTGAACCCAAAACTGACAGGCTTCTTCCTTAACCCAACTGCAGGTCCGTCACAATGTTTGGTAACTGTAGATGGTGGAGAACTTGAGTTGTTGTGCAGAAACCAAATTAGTAACAGATGGATGGAGGGATGGACTACATCATAACATGCTCTGCTTTACTGCAGGCATTTAAACACTAACCATATGATATTGCATGTACAGCAGATAAAAAAAAGTTTTATTCAGTATATTTTTTTATCAGATTTCTGAATTATCTGATATAAAATTTTCCCATTTCCACAAATTTTGCCAGATTTTTTGAGAAATACTTTATAAGAAATATAGAAGGCTTTCTATACTCAAGTCATGTTGGGGATCTTGATATTTTATGCATATTCATAGTGTCTCAAACTCACATGGACTGAGGTTTTAAGTGTGATCTGTAAAGGCATGTGTCTTAGCTCACTTGACTACCTGGTCCCCCCCCCCCCAATAAAAGTGACCTGTTTTAGACAAAGAAAACATTATACTGTTTGTCTAAACAATGCTTTAAAATGCACAAAAATATAAAGGTAAATGTTAAGAAATCATATTATAATTGGTTCTCATGCACTAAAAAATGAAGATTGACAGCAAAATTCAGCCAATTATAGTGGGGTTCATTATAAGATGGGTGGCAGTATACTGGTAGGCTCTATAATGAGGCTACAAGATGGGTGGCAGTATACTGGTAGGCTCTATAATGAGGCTACAAGATGGGTGGCAGTATACTGGTAGGCTCTATAATGAGGCTACAAGATGGGTGGCAGTATACTGGTAGGCTCTATAATGAGGCTACAAGATGGGTGGCAGTATACTGGTAGGCTCTATAATGAGGCTACAAGATGGGTGGCAGTATACTGGTAGGCTCTATAATGAGG
>JAECUM010018434.1:0-12050 GCA_016617855.1 Megalonaias nervosa | reverse complement strand
TTAATATTTTTATTTTGTATAATGCACATTTGAATAGAATACATATATATAATATCCTGATATATTATTGACGAATGTTTACTATTTTATCAGAACTCACAATATAAAATAAAAGATTATTAAAAAATTATGGTGTGCATAATACTTATAATCATAAAATAAATAAGTATTCTATAAATAATTAATCTTAATTTATTCAGAATTAATTTAAAATGCCCTTTCATTTTTAAGGAATTATTAAATTTATTTTTATGATATTAGTTTATACTTTTACTAGTAAAGCTATTCAGTAAATTATAATAATATAAAAATATTTGTAAACAGGGGACATAACTTTAAAAAAAAAATTAGATTAATGAATGTCGTATAGTGTTTTGGAATTTAGACCCTTTGGATATACCGTATTAAGACGGTGAATCCAATAGGTTTCCTTTAGCAGACGTTCCATCTCAGAATCAACTGTAATAATAGGTTGAAAGAAGAAATCTTGCAAAGTATGGGAACTCTTGTTAAAATATGCGGCAACATGACATGAAAATGATTGATCGATATAATTTTTTATGTCTGATTGTAACGGGGGACTTTAAACATTAAAGCCTCCTTAATTGATTTGGCGTTCGTTAACTAGGGAATGACCTCCCACGGTGTTATTGCCCAGTGTGGACGGATAGATGGAACGTTAACAGATAGCTGAGCAAGGTTATTGAAAGAAATAACAACTACGAGCCCCCTTTACCAATAAATAAAAATAAATTTAATCAATTAGTACATAACCGAAATTTCACTTTCAACTATACAACAGATTTACTAAAATAAATGTAATCAATTAATGCATAACCAAAATTTCACTTTCAATTAATACATGACCAAAATTTCACTTTCAATCCAACGGATTCACATTGATAGAATTTAGTCGCAGTGTTCAATTTACATCATATTACGAGTAGTGAATTTAGAGTTAAATTCCACGCTTGACAGCATCACCTGGCGTCTGTCTCCTCTCGTCTTGTTTCCACGTCTAATGCGTGCGCTTTTGGTCCTCTTTCTGACCCCTGTTTATTCCGACCTCTCTTAGATGCGGATTTCCCCTTGACTCATCGGGTTTTCCTTTACTTATCTTCTCCTTTCCTTTCTCTCTCTCTCTCGGAGTATAAAGCTGCTTCCTTAAATACGAGAGTATTACGAGAGCTAGTTATGTTTCAACAATTATTTGCATATATATATATATATATATATATATATATATATATATATATATATATATATATATATATATATATATATATATAACCTCTCTGTTTGTATTCAGATTGGCGATTCACACTGCACAAATTCTGACATGATGTGATATTTGCAAATAACGGTCCTTACAAATTCCCATATTTCGGTAAGATACACGCTATATTTGTACAAATGACCTTAGCTTGAAGTTCATTGCCCTCGCCGCATGGCAATTGATTAGAAATCACCTCGTGTTCTCTACAGACACATGCGGCCGTATATACCAGCATACATTACTACACGTCTTATTTACATCTGACTAGTCAATTCGGTTCAATAAGATAAATGTTCAATTACTATTGGCATAATAGTCACTAAATCTAGCTACAATAACCAATAACCTGCAAGATCATTTAAGCATTGTGAAATCATATATAAATATACAATTGTCATTAACTCACGATAACAATATCATCCTACAAAGGAAATCAATTTATGTAACCATTACAAAATATGACACATCTGCATATTAGGGTTAAGTCATAAATCTCTATGAAATACTGCATATTTGAACATTCCTTGGGTTACATCATAAATCCCTATGAAAATAATGCACATTGAATATCTGATTACATGCAATCCGTCAATTCTATCAATGAACTAACTGAAAAATTAATAAATTGCATACAACTCTAACATCAACAGAATCCTATGAACTTGAATAATCGAGGCATAGCATGAATCATAAGCATATCAAACACATTTGCATAAAACCAACAAATGAAAATAGAATATTATATTGAAACTAAAATTGCGTACCTTAATGCTGTTCTTTCTTTGTCCCCACACAATCGTGTGTCAAATCTCTATAGCCTGTCGTTTTTTTTCCAAAACAGCTATGTGACCTTTCTTCCTTAACGAGGGAAACACAATTCTATTGTTCCCACGGAGTTAGACCTTTCGTCTTCTCACAAAGCAAGAGTCGAACTGAAGAATTCTGAGCAAGTCGGTATCCCTAAATTCTAGTCTCCCAAAGTGTACGCCTTAATTCTTTACTGACCAATCGGAAGTAACTGTTCCTAAAATTCTGCCCAAATAGTCACGTCTTTCATCAGATTTCACCAGCCTAAAATATGCTGCAATTAGCTTTCCTTTGAAGATCCATTATTTGACATAAATTCCTCTCCCGACTGATACGGTTGTAAACTCTATGTACGCTGTGTCACTATACCATTGCGATGACTCGGTCAAATTCTACTGAAGCTTAACGTAGACCCTTTTATGTTTCGGAGATGAAATAAGAGAAATATCAGTGAACTTTCTCAAGACCTTTTGGCTTGACTAAGCTAACTTCAATGCACAATTTATTCACATTAAGTTTCAATAGGTCTTCAAAATTCGCCACATTACACATATATAATGATATGATTACAAAAATAAAAAAATAAAAACACCACGAAATTAGAAAACAGAAAACATGCTGTAAATATTTAAGGCAAGGAAACATTATTAGGTCTTTAAGTATGTTCTTGCAGTTGAAATAGGTGAGTTTTAAGAGCACTCTTGAACGAAATCACTGTATTTTTGTGTCTAAGTTCAGTGGGCAATTCGTTCCACGTTGCTGGGCCCTGGTATGCAAAAGAGCATTGTCTATATGATTTCATTTTCATAGTGGGAATAATGAGAATACGAGTGTCAGAAGAGGAACGTAAGTATTGTGCTGGTGTGTACACATGGGTGAGGTCAGATAGGTATGTTGGACTGGAGCCCGTCAGTAAACCGTAGCACAGAGAAATAATTGTGTGTTTAATTCTGGATCGTATATCTAACAATCATACAGACACCTAATTGAAAAATACAACTCTTTTGGAAAAGCCTCTGTGGCACAAACTAACCACAGTAAAACAGAAATATTATTAATTGGACACTGGAGAGGGAACCACCCAGGTTTACCTCCAGAAATGATAAAAGGACAAATTATGGTGTTATGAGTACACATTGGAGAAAATAGTAAAGACTTGAACTTCCAACAAATTATGAACAAATTAGAAAAGCATATAAATATATGAAATAATAGGCAATTGTGCTTCTTAGAAAAAAAAAACAACGCATAGCCAAAACTTACTTATTCAACTCAGTTTGGCATGAATTTGATGTCACTGACTTTGAATTTGACTATCTGAACAAAATAGAAAGCAAAATAATTAACTACATATGGAATGGTAAAATATGTAAATTAGCAAAATATACCCTACAAAATGAAAAAATGAGGAGGGGTAGGCCTCCCAAATTTAAGAATTAAACAAGAAACAAACTATATAGATAGAATTAAACACTTAAATGCCAACCCAGAATACTACTGGCAAGGAATATATTTATACTGGTTTGGTTTCTACTTATACAACCAACCAGAAATATATAAAAATAATAATATAATTAAAACCATTTCACCACCTAGAGAAAAAAGTAGAATTACATATGCAATTAAAACATACAGATATATCAAGGAAATTTGGGAATCACAAAGTAAAGAAAAACTGAATAAAGCAATTAGGCAAAAAGTAACAGCAATAAATAAGCACAAAACTGAATCAAAGTATTTATACTTTCAATGGGACAAAATTTGGGCCAATTGGTCAAGCTTAAAGGAAATTAAAGTGAAATAACAAAAATATTAGAATATCTGCATGATGTGTGGTGGACAAATGAGAAGGCCTACCAAATGAAAGATAATTTTAAAAAATACCACCCTGCCCAATATGCAAAGAAAAATTAGAAAGCAAAAAGCACATAATTTTAGGATGTAAAATTTTAAATACCCAGAGAGAAAATTAAAAAATAAAATAATTACACAATCAGGCTTCTTTGATGAAAAGCAATTGCTATACACTAATGGTATAAATGACCGAAAACTTCATAAAGAAGTTATTGACTTTATAATGTTAGCAATAGAAACTAGAAGAAAAAATGTATGGATAACAGAAATAAATAACTAATTCCCAACCCATTAAAGGCCTGGGCAACCCGGAAAAGCCAAGAGCTAGCTAAACAGCATCCGGGAAACAACTTTAATGTACACCCCCAGCAGTTACCGTGACTTAATTAAATTAAATTATACTGGCGTGCGCACATATTGTGCATGTGCCAGTTATTTATGTATACACAGCATACTGATAAATTAATCCTGGGGGAAGGAATAAGAGCCTCATCCCCCAGGCATTTATGCCCTCAAGGCGAGCTGTCAAATTAGTCTGTAAGATGTTTCAATTAGTCGTGGGTCAATAAGTCGACTACGCTAGCTGGTGAATTGACTTGGGTACTGAAAGATAAAGTCCGAAACTTTTTAATCTCATCAGCACACTCCTCAGTATAAGAGGAGAATTGTTGGCAGCAGGTATTATCGGACTATCTTTCTTCATCCCGGAGGGTCTCCAGCCCGCACATGCAGCATGTTTACCCATGCACCCACATGCCAATCTGCCATAGCACCAGCTAGTGGCTTATGCTTGAGTGGGAATAGACTGGTGGAAATTGTTCCACATCTCCGTCTTGGTACGGGAGTCCTAGCAAGGAGATGGAGGAAATTTCAAGTCCAGTCCAGTTGTACTATTGGACAAAACCTAACACCAATATTGTGTAAGCCACCTGTGCAATTTGCCAAATTCTCAGTTAGTCATAAAAATTTTCCTATTACCTAACCATCAAAAAATTAGTCTAGTACAATAGTGTACATAATAATAGTCCCTAACAAATTTCGAATACTAACATGTCTATGTGACATAATAAGAGTTTGTTCAATATTAGGAGTATGGTTTTAAATTTAGAACGGCTTCCAAAGGATCAAGTCAGGGCTAGAGAGTTTTATCGAGTTTTATCCAAGCCAAAATGGAGTCCCTTGATAAGAGGCAATTTGGAAAGTAGCCCTAAAAAGGGCTTTAGGACGGCAGTCCAAAAAACCGGCGGTCGTCTGCTTCGGCAACGATTTCCGCTGCAATTGTGGTTCTTTGCGTCGCTGATTCGGGAATGCCTCCAACCCGTGTAGTACAGCCAGTTGTTCTGCGGCTTCAATCAGGAAGTCCAGTGAGTGATTGTGGAAGGCTTTGTTGTAATACTGGTCGAGTATCCGAACCCCAAATGTCCATTGTTGAGTTCTGGGTCTCCTGGCAGTGAGGTGTTTCCAGCTGATGTACTTCACAGCACAGACAAAATTATGCGCCTTCTTTTCATCATCGATTGTAGCTGTAAGTCCCATTTTTACCAGCATAACTGTGTCGCCTTTTTCTTCGTCAGTATCCTTGTTGACTTCACTCACTTCTTCAGCCGGTTCGTCGTCTAAGAATTCATTTTCGTCTACATCTGGCATAATAGTAATATCAGTTTGTATTTCCACGCTTTTGTTGATCTGCCGTCCTAATGGAGTTGTCTGGGTTTCAGTACCTTGATCGGTTCTAGGGGTCGTTGACTTTCCGGTAGAGGTCTTGCACAACCAAACAATTGAAATATTTCAATCCTTTGCTTTCAATCCTTCAGCATACAATACTAACTAACATAGCAACAACACAAAACGGATTGAAACTCACCAATCCAACAGCCAATCAAAACTCAGCCACACACACAACACCTCACCCCTAAATAAACCCAAACCACTGAAACATATCAATCCACTTAGCTAACAATCCCACAACCCATTAAATTGTTGAACTCCTATCAACAAAAAATGCAATTATTTAAACTATAATAGCCCACTTATTATCATAAAATAACCTAACACAAATAACACACTGACGGACAATGCCAGGACGAACAGACAACACCAAAAGGAAGGTTTAACAGCAACGAAGTAAGGAGACACATTGGTAACAGAAGCAGAAAATAAAGAAGAAACCAATCTAAGAAGGAAAAGAAGGAATACAGATAACAAGAGGAAGCAAAAATAAAGAAGACTTTAACTAAAGAAGAAATATATATATATATATATATATATAGCAGAGTATATATATATATATATATATATATATATATATATATATATATATATATATAACAGAAGAAGAAAATAAAGACACCAACCATAAGCCACTGGGGCCTGCCATCAACCGATAACAAGAAACAGGAAAATATACAGAGAAAAGATGTAACTAACTAATCAACAAAATTTGCCAGACAAGCATCAAAGCATGGGGCAGTCCAGGTCGCTCTATCTGCTGCCCCACAACCCCTCCCCCCACACACACCAGCTGGGCACATCAAACAGGTGCTAGGAAAATATACTAGCAATACCTGAGTGGGATCCTGACCTCGCCAAGCCCATGCCGAGAAAAGATTTCCTCCCATGACCCCGGCATACAGGTGTTTGTATCCCATCAAAGGAAAGGGACAGTCCAGGACAAACCCCACCTGTTGTCCTACAAACCCCCTCCGGACAAACTCATAGGCAAGGGGCAGTCCAGGCGGCACTGCCTACTGCCCCACAAACCCAATCCGGGCAACGCTCATTCATTACGAGTTACAATTACGCCTCGCAAGAAGGTGATATTGTAGGTCCCGATCGTAATGGATACAATACCCTCTTCGAGAAAGAGCCCCCCCCCCCCTATAACCAAGGGTCTTCAAATTGGCACAAGAAGACCCGGGCCAAAACAACCTTGACCCTTTAGATCCACCGTCTAAAATGGAAACTAACCAAACAATAAAATGATTAACATTAATATTAAGAAGAGGGCCCACCTCTTACCTGATTGGCAAACATTTTCGGCAAACGTGCAAGTACACTCTGTACACAAAATTCAAACACACTACTATTCAAAATTCACAACCACAAACAATTGCTGGACCAATTACACACGTGGCTAACACAATATTGGTATAGGGCAGTCCGCTAGCACAACTGGACTAGATTTGACCTTAACCCGGCCCCGCCGTTTGGGGGCGTCTGTTGCCGTCTGTGTGCCCTGTGTGGCAGCCCGGGACTTCATGTCGTAGAAGCACTCGGTGCATAAGCGACTATAAACCCCCTATTCAGTTCAGTTTTTCAATATGGACGCCGGAGAGGACGGACGTGCGCTGCTGCCAAGATCAACAAAATACATCGAATTAGGACTTCAGGGGATACCAGAAAAACGACAAAACAGACAAAACAGGATACATACACAGGACTTACAATAGGATATCGCCGAAATCGAGATTCCAGGACTACAACAACCAACACTGCAAGCACACAGCTGCAGCAGCAGGAAGCCCCTCCCCGGAACAAAGGAAAATTCTAAATTTATTTTTAATTTCAACACCATTTAACCAACAATATAGGACGTAGCTATTTAACGACATAACTTAACTCTAACTTGTAACAGTTATACAGTAAAATGTAAATAAGCACATACTAATAATTAATTAATATTACAATTAGCCCCACTAAAGAATATACACCCTCAACAATATCTACACAACAAAACACGCGATATAATCTAAATCGGAGCAAAGCCAAAACAACATAAACTTTAAATCCAAAATTTTAATTCCAATGCTCTTGTAACAACTGCGACATAAAACGGATTGAAACTCTCCAGCAGCAGAGAGGGTGGACCCTACAACTTTGTAGAGACCTTATTTTTGAAAATTAAGGGTTCCTACGAAGGCTGAAAAAAGAAGTTTTTGCCTTAATAATGAAAACTTCTTTAATTGACCAGATTTTTTCACAATCTGGTCACATACGTATGTCATTCACCCATCCTGCTGCTATAAATTAAACAGCCATTATAGATATAATCAATAATGAGTATTGGAGAACCACACTCAGCTAAATTAGCTCGAGAGCGACTAGAGGCAATTAAAAAATATCTACCTGTTCGTGATTCTGTTAAGCAACAACTACAATCGCGTCAGGAGTCTCAAGTCGAATTTGAAGAAGATACAAAACAATTATTTAAACCGATTGTCGAACCAACGAAGAAAATTGTTGCAGCAACTGAGGCAACACAACAAGCTCTTGCAACATTGCCTGCTGATATTGCAGGTCGTATTCAAGCAGCTCAACCACCACCACAAGCACCACAAGCACCACCACAACCACCAAGAACCAGAACTAAGATAATAGATAAATTTACGCCTGAAGGTATTGCTGCTATCAGGGACCCAAACCAATTATTTGATATTGCCGCGTTTGGATATTATGAAAGAAAAAAATATGTAAAACAAGAACATGCTAAATCATTAAGCTCTGCCAATTGGATCAGAGATATATATCGCGTCGCTACTGGTATTCCAGAAATCAGATCTAATGAAGATATTGAAAAATTTAATGAATTTGATAATGTTATACATAGATATATAAAAGAGACTAAACAAAGCAAACAACCACCACAACCACCACAACAACAACTACAACAACGAGAACAACAATTTCAAGAAATGATGAAACGAATTCAATCACCACGACAACGACAAGAACAACAACAAAAGGAAGAATTACCACCATCACAATTTGAATTATCACCACCACAATTTGAATTATCACCACCACAATTTGAATTATCACCACAACAACTAAAACAAAAGCTACAACAAATAGAACAAAAACACCGAGAAGAAATAAAACGATTACAACAAAATATACAACAAATACAAGAACAAAAACTATTGCAATCACCACGACAAACTGAGGAAGAATTTCAAGACGCCCCTGGCGCAACTGGAAGTGGTCTAGGAAGTGGTCTTATTACTTGTCCCAATAACGTTCTTGCTGATGTTGATCGACTAGAAATTCTCATCGGAGGAAAACGAGCTGGTAATAATTCCCCAGAAATCATTAATGAAGTAGCTGATATTTGCAAACGATTATTTAGTGGCGGTATCATGGATATTAATGTGTATCGGTCCCTTATTAATGAAATCGCCGATGATTATTATAGTGACTAAGTATGTAATTAGTGATAAAAACAGTTAATAATAACAATGATCGTGCATGGTACTCAACGTGGACCTACCATGGTCAGGGTAATAAACTCTCGATTACCTGTATACAGAGCAACCTACGGAGATGGACTAGGTGATGTTATTCAGGGTCTGTTTAGAAGGATAGCCCCAAAAACAATACCGATTGCAAAGCAGTTAGGAATGAAAGCTATTGATGTTGTTCGTGAAAAAGGTATAGGCGCTGTTGGTAATCTCGCTAGCAAAGCATTCTCAGCAATTAAAGATAGACTATCACGATTAATACGCAGACCGACCCGACCTGTGAAATTACCTAGCACTGAAGTGATGCCAGCAAATGTCAGTAAAATAATAAATCAAGCAGCTAATCAAAAACTAGCGGAGTTAGCTGATATCCCGATGTCAGAAAAGGAAAAAAATATAACCGCTAGTCTCATAGCAGGAAGTGGTCTTCGAGTTAGACGAAGACGATAATAATAAAGATGTTTAAGCGCATATCTGACCCCGCGTTTGACATGGACGCACCAGTTCTCAAAGATGAGTCTGTGCGCGATTATCAGTATTATTCTTACGACGCACGAATTCCAGATCAGCGTGGACGAATCGAACTACAGGTTCAGGATACAAGTAGGTATTTCTTACCCGCTGAGGCATTTATCGAAGTTGAAGGTGAAATTTTAAATAACGCCAATCCTTTAGCACCAGTAGTATATGGAGCTGATGATAGGGTTGGTTTTGTTAATAATGGTATTATGGCGTTATTTGATAGCGCTACGTATATGATTGACGGAAAATATATTGAATCAATCCAGAAGGACGTCGACGTTGCCACGACAATACTAGGTCTCGCGAGATACAGCGACGATTACTCAAGATCAGCTGGTCCATCAATGATGTTTGTCAAGGATACAACTAACCACCCTGACAGTAGAAATCAGGTTTTTCGACAACCAAATAATAGAGCTGTTCCTCCTGTTGCTGCTGCTGTTGAAGATCTACATTTTCCAAATCCAGATTTCAACTTAGGATTTGCAGTACGTAAATCGATGTTAAAAGATGATAGGAGAAGATTTTCATGTGCAATTCCACTGTCACATATTTTTGGATTCTGTAGAAATGTTAGAAAAGTCATTTTTGGAGCCAAACATACAGTTGTACTAGTACGAAAAGGTAATGATAATGATGCAATATGGAGTGATGCTGCAGTTGCTGCAGGTAAAGTAGAACTAACAAAACTTTCCCTGTGGATGCCAGTGATGACTCCGTCAATATCCGAAGATGATCGTTTGTTATCTTTTATGAGTCAAGGCGGTAAATCAACGTTGTCATGGTTAACAATGACCACAGATGCTGTTCATAGTGCAATTGATGGTTTATTTACATGGCAGATAGCTTCTCAGCAAGGTGTTTCTGCACCAAGACATATATTTATTGCGTTTCAAGATACTACACGAATAAACGATCAAGATGAAAGTATAATGATATTTGACAAACTCGGTGTTTCTGAAGTTTCATTAAGGATAAATGGACATCAAGAACCATCCGAAGATATATTACTGAATTTCGATCAAAATCATGTAGCACGTGTATATCATCGATTAATGACATTCATAGGTCGTGATCAAAATATTGATACTGGTTTACAAATATCGCAGCTAGATTTTACAACGCTGTATCCGATTTATTATTTTTCTCTAGAACATTTAGATTTAACCAGACAATCAGTAGTTGATATACACTTCAGAGCTCGTGTAGCATTGCCAATAGCACCAGCACCATTAATTCCTAATTACAGAGCAATTGCAGTTATACTCAGCGATAAATCGATGTTACTCGAAGGTGTTGGTGGACGAATGAGAGTTATTGATGCTCCAGTAGAAAACATGTAATTAGATCGTTCATAATAATTATAATGTCATATCATCACGTTAATGTGAGTCTGACTCCTGGTCAGATTAAAAGGCTGCAATCAGCATCAAAAAATAACTGTGGAATAAAAATATCGCTAAAGCGAGAACAAATGACTGGTGCAAATAAACTATCGTTGACCGAGCGTCAGTTTAAAAACTTCAACGACGCTAAAAAATCAAATAAAGGCGTCAAACTTAATCTTTCTGCGGGCGCCATCAAAGATATTGCTAAAACGGGTGGTATATTTCCGCTTCTTGCAGCAATACCAGCATTAATAGCAGCTGCAACCCCAGCCGTTGCAAAGGCAGCTGCGCTAGGTGCTGTTGGAACAGCTGCTGGAATGGCGTTAAAGAAAGCAACCGGACAAGGAATCAAAAAAAAGGGAAAGGGTCTAAGATTACCAGGGACCCCACACTGGTACGGAAAGGGTCTAAGATTACCAGGGACCCCACACTGGTACGGAAAGGGTCTAAGATTACCAGGGACCCCACACTGGTACGGAAAGGGTCTAAGATTACCAGGGACAGTTTACTAATAACACCCATGTCCAATTTTGATTTACTTAATGCTGCTAAGCAATTAAAAATAAAAAATTTCAGAGGTGTTTTATGCGCGATCAATTACCTACCGTTGCAATGCAACATGAAACCGGTATTATTAATCTCGATAAAAATTCTGGCCCAGGCACGCACTGGGTCGCATATGCAATTGATCCACGTGGAATTATTTATTTCGATTCGTATGGATTAACACCACCAAAAGAATTTCTTCATTACGTTAGCAATAATACTGCTCCAATCTGGTATTCAACGCTACCAACACAAAAAATAACTGATCCTCCAATATGCGGCCGTGAAACCCTCGCTATGCTTGATGTTGTATCAAAATCAACAGCACCGCCTCATAAAGTCGTACACGCGTTCACTACACTACGTCATAATACTTAAACTGATATCAGTAAATATAATGGCAGATATTTACGGAAGATC
>JAECUM010018433.1:0-48756 GCA_016617855.1 Megalonaias nervosa | reverse complement strand
TCAAATGTTTACTTGTCCCCAGAAAGTTATTGTAGCGTGTCAAATGTTTACTTGTCCCCAGAAAGTTATTGTAGCGTGTCAAATGTTTACTTGTCCCCAGAAAGTTATTGTAGCGTGTCAAATGTTTACTTGTCCCCAGAAAGTTATTGTAGCGTGTCAAATGTTTACTTGTCCCCAGAAAGTTATTGTAGCGTGTCAAATGTTTACTTGTCCCCAGAAAGTTATTGTAGCGTGTCAAATGTTGTGGGAAATATTTCATATGAATACATGAATTAGTATGCACAATGAATATTGAAGATCAATCAAAAGAAGTAAAATTGACAGAATATTAATCATTTTTATGACATATAAGTAACGATTTTTTTAAAATATAAATGGCAGTCATTAATATAAATTGAATATGTATTACATATAAATATGAACTAGTGACTATAACATTTTAGTTTTGTCCATTTAAATATATTGAATCGGATTTTGCAACACTGGACATGTGTGGATTCTTTAGTTCCAGTATCGCATGTATATGAAAATCATGGGTTGTTCTTGTAGATCATTTAATCCACTTTTTTCAACATCACATGTGTGAAAAATAAAGGCGGGGGCGGGATACCACCACTAGGGGCTTGGGTTCTTAGATGTAATGCAAGTGGGCCAAAAATTATAACTCTCTAACAAGTTTCACATAAATAATCACTCTTCTTGTAAAGTAAGATGAAATGATTTTAGATTGTAAAGGCTACTGAAATTTAATACATTGACATAAGCGTTTAATGCATATTTACGAACTCAGTTTTAATTAGCTGTTATCTTTAATGCGTTATCTTCCTTGATTCTATCACGAATTAAAACTTATCTGACAAATTTATTCCACCCTATGACCTGTTTTTCATTTACAAATTATTTGCGTCAGTTAGAAGTATGGTTTCACCTGTATCAACTGTAAAGTTTTATATAAGAATAAGAAACGTAACAGGCTATTAAGAAGAGTGTTAATATGTACTGTGAAAATCTGTATATTTATACCTTTCTTAGATTAATCTTCCTCCAGGTAAATATCATAGGTGTGAGCATAAGAGAGAGAGAGAGAGAGAGAGAGAGAGAGAGAGAGAGAGAGAGAGACCGTAACTTCTGGATTTGGTTCGTTGCTATAATGTAGGTGGGGGTGGGGGACAAATTATAACTCTTTAATATGTTTTACTAAGATAATGAAGATTTTCTATGTAACTTCACTTCATAATAACACTTTTTGTCCTGTTGGATACAGTGATACCTTCCCTCTTTTGGTAACAGGGATACCTCTCCTCTGTTGGATCCAGGGATAATCCCCTCTGTTGGATCCAAGGATACCTTCCCTGACACCTTGTATAGAATTTGATACTTGCAGCAATTATTCGTGTCTGACTAAATCGTTCTTTTCAAAATGAATCATTGTAAATTTTGTATTTACCGTCACTCACCGAAGTTTCTAGTGTAACTCTGCTGTCAAGTTCAGTGCCGGATTACCAAATAGGCAGAGTAGGCACCGGCCTATGGGCCCCACGCCTTTCAGGGGCCCCGCGACAACGGATCAAAATAATATTGAATTGATTTGATCTTGACGTATTAGGAGATAATTTGCGGGGGGGGGCAAGATTTCGATTGCCTAGGGGCCTCCACGGGGTTTAATCCGGCACTGGTCAAGTTGGCACGAGTGACCGATGAAATGGAGGGGATTCTAAATGGGATGGAAGAAGGAAAGTTGGTCAAGAGTTTTAAAATATTTGGCGTACGTATTATCTCTGTACTGTAACAGAACATTGGAAAATATATTATCAATGTTTTTGATTCTGTATTATGATGTTAGAGAAAGTATCAGAGTCTAAGAAACAATCGTATACTTTCCCAAAACTTTATCATAATTGTTCTTGACTTAGCAAGCTTCCTTTCTTGATTGTATAATTGTATTAGCATGTGCATGGAGATTAAAATGCATTAATGCTAATGGCTGCAGTACAAGTCAAATGAGTCAACAGTTTTCTTTCTTTAATATTTTCAAATTAAAATCTGGCTTAAAAGTTTATCATTTTGGTTCATGTATTAGTTGTTTCTAGTCAGTTCAAGTCAAATTAGTCTTAAAATGGTCTGGAATATCTACTGACTGAGTCAAAAAATGCAAAACTTTTGCTTTTCCCACGGTTTTTTTTTTAAATGGGAACACGATTATTTAAATCTAGTTCTATCATGTTTTATTTATTATGCATCTTTGCATAATACGCTAAAAGGATTTAAAATTTTGCAAGAAAAGCTGCGGTATTAGATTACCGTTCTAGCGATGTCAGTAGTTGGGCAGTTTTTGAATTGCAGGGATATTTAACGTTTCTGCATGGATATAGTTTTGTAAACCAGATTCTGACAACATGAATTCTATCCAACATTGAAATTGTATGCGATTGTGTAACAACTGACAAGAAAGAAGATTTATTGATGGAACTCGACTCTATGTTTATCATGCAATATAATTATGCAAGCACAGATGTCCATATCAAGTTTCTCTTATTAAATATTAATTGCGTATGTGCAAAATACATATTAATGAATTTGTATTTTGCAGTAAAACTGCGGTTTTTGCGTTATGAGAAATATTTGACATATTTTTCAAATATTAAGTTTTGAAACCTGAATACTTGGATCACGTTTTTCTTCTGATATTAGAATTTTTTCTGATTTTGTGAAAGCGGACTCAAACTTTTGTGTTTACTTACTTTTAAAGCTTAGCAGAACTGACTTTCTATTAGCAAACGTAAATATATAATCACATGTTAGCCGCTATAAAGACTTCTTAATATACATTTCAAGAGAAACCTCCCCCAATTAAGAAAATTTTAGGCATCCAAAATATGATCTATATACTAGAAAACAATGACATTAAGGGATTGTGTAATTTGTTGAGTAAAGAAACTGATGGGATTGAAAACAAAATGCACAAGTTAGTCTTCTGATCATGTTGCAGTTGTATAACAGCGAGTAGACTGTGCGAAACCCTAGGCTGACAGTTACATGCTACACTTTAGAAATCCAGACAAATCTAAAATATTCCCAAACCTTACTTTAAAAAAGTATACCCTCCTTGAGTCGTTACTTTAAAAAGTATACACTCCTTGAATCGTTCCCTTGCCCCAAAACTTGGGAAATAATTCGGTGTGTCTAAGCTTACTATTAAATATCGGAATATAAAATCAAATGTATATAACTTTTAAACAAATAAAACATCTAATATACATCTATATTGAATACTATATATCAGTGGTTGTTAACCCAAGGGTCATGACCCAAAACTGGGTTATCATGCTGTTTCGACTGGGTCGTCGAGACCAACCTTAATAATTTAAACATTCCTAGCCAAGTGGTTTTTTAGCATATGATCGATGGCAAGGCTAACACCACAAACCTAATCTGGGTCGCAACCCAGAAAGGTTACGAATCGCTGCAACATAATGTAAAACCTCTCCTAGCGACCATCCCGATACTAAGGCCACTCCCAATCTAGCCAGACCGCTCCGGTGGCCTAGTGGTTAGAGCGTCCGCCTCTGATGCGGGAGGTCGCGGGTTCGAATCCCGACCGAGTCATACCAAAGACTTAAAAAAATGGTACTGACATCTGCCTCGCTTGACGCTCAGCATTAAGAGGTTAGTGTTAGGACTGGTCGGCCTGGTGTCGAGATAATGTGACTGGGTGGGACATCATGCTACATGTCTGCGGCATGATGCCCCAGTGCTAGACATCACTATAAACTGTCACACTATAGACATCGTAGCGATATGACTGAAAAATTGTTAAAGCTACGTTAAAAATCTAACTCACACACACACCCAATCTAGCGATCGAAACCCTAAGTAACCGATTTTTGTCTTCATTATTCCAGTGTTAGACAACCCCAAATTATGACCATTCCGTTATTTTGTATTACGAACAGATATTCTCACATTCCTGATATAGGTCGAGATTTTCAAGGCGGAGCACCAATACGGAAAGATCTTTATCCTTCCTCATACGTGACCTTTATCCTAATTCGGGGATTTTTTTTACCTTCTATTGCAAGCATAGAACACAATGCAGCCAAACTCCCTATGTCCAGCATCACTTGAGCATTCTTTCATAATAATCAAGATAAACATCAACTGCAACACATTTACGTGCCGCAGCGGACTATGGTTGACGTTAAGTGTCCCTCAAACAGGACATTTTCACATTGATCATCCAACTTAAATGTACAGCTTCTGTTGCTCGATTTCGTGTGGGGAAAAGTCGTTTTTGTAATTGTTGTTTATTTCATATTTATATTCCCATTATTAGTTATGCATGTCACATAAATTCTAGATCAAAGCTGAATCTAGGACTCTATCATTATTTTTTTTTTTGTTTGTCTCAAATAATCGTATGGATGAGAATATACTTTATCCTTTATCCTTTTCATATTTATATCATTATGCAAGATATCTGCAATAGACATTTCGAACGCCGTATCTTACCATTGTTATAGCCATCTCAATCACTGTTCCTTGAACACTACAATGTGTTTAAACGTCATTAAAGTCAATTCCAAACTCTAGCTCTGTATGTTCTATCTTAACGACATAGAATAATGGGTTTTATTTTGTTTGAACGTTAAATCAGTATTTATCATACACCCTTTTGACTTCGAGCGTCATTTTCGTTCAAGAATGTGAGAAAAAGAATTGTTCATTATCAGAATGGCTGACCCTCAATTGGAATTCACCTGTCCCACACTGACGCATACAAAGGACAAAGACCCTATTTCATTCAAATTTATTAGACAATGACTTTATTTCATTAAAATTTTCAGACAAAGCATTATTACTTTGCACTTTATCAAACAAGGACCTTGTTACATTAAATTGTGTAATATCTTACATTAAATTTTATAAGACAAGGACCTAATTACATTAAAATGTATTAAACAAGGACCTTATTACATTCTTACATTCAAATTTATCAGCCAATGACCTTATTACATTAAAATGTATAACACAGGGACATTATTACATTCAAATTTATGAGGCAAGGACCTTATTATATTCAAAGTTTTCAGTCAAGGACCTTATTACTTTGCAATTTATCAAACAGGATCTTATTTCATTCGAATTTATGAGAGGATGACCGTATTACATTAAAATTTATAAGACAGATATATTATTATATTTAAATTGTAAGGTTGGAGTCTTTTGCATCAATTTTCGTCAATAATAGCTACAGTTAGAACGCTTTCTCGGATTAACGGTTACCAGTCAGCTGTTGCTACAAATTATTTTCATCAAACAACCTGACTCCAAAATCGATGCGTTCGAACCTTTAGACCTTGAAACTCAACCTAAACTTTTTTTTCGAAAATGATATATGAATCTGGGAGGAAATGTAGATCAGTTAAATTTGGCAGTCCAGGAGATGGACTTAATTGAAGAAATACAGAAAAGTTCATGATTTTAAATCACTGAAAATTAAAATTTAAAAATAATGTAAAAATTTTGGAACTTTGAGAATAAACTGGATTTTCTTGTCAGAAACAAGCACGTGAATACTCAGCGTGTTCGTATCTGTATTTATCCACACTTTCGCGAGGAAATTCTGTGACACACTTTGTATGTCATTTCGCCGATATGTCATTCCATAACCTGATCTTAATCTTATCTTATCTTATCTTATCTAATCTTAACGCTGGGTAAAATTTCATCAAACTATGTATATAGGATGTTAGTGTGATGACCATTTGGGGGAGTATGATTTTTGGCCCCTTCTTTTGCGGTCCTTTGGGGGAGGGTGGAATCTAAGGTCAAAAATACATAAATTGCAAGTACAGTGCCATTTTTCGATACCATTTTGACCAAATTTTGTACATGAACAAGTAGAAAAAGTATACAATATTAATATAAAACTGAATTGGATTACCATCTCTGAGTCACAGGATGGAGGGGTGGAGTCAATAAGTGGGTGGGGTGCAATGTAAAGGGTGATTTTTTGCCATCACGAGCCATATGAGATGCTTTAGTTGTCTCTGTGAAGACTTACTCAGTTTCAGATTTTGCCTGTTCCTTTGTATGTCTAGTTATTTATCGGTTACCTTTGGGCATACTTTACAATATTCTTTCATCATATTGTTTGCCATTAAACCCATCTGGGTCCATGAATGTTTATATTGAAAACGATGCTTGAAACACGTTATATTCGTTATTCAGATGCGCTTATCAAAGTTAATTATGTATTGTGGCAGTACCATAAATAGTTTTGTTTTTGAGTTCAGTTTTTTTAATATAAGTTTAATGATCCCGTCTGCATAATATCTGAAATATTCAGGTGTGTATAAATGTGGAGTCATTACGTTACACTTGATATTTTCCCAGTACTGCATACAGTAATTAGAAAACATACCTTTTAAATAGTAACTCACTAGAAGTGGTCAGTAACACAAGTAATTGCTCTGCCAAGTAAGTATTTTATTCTTTAACTACCTTTCACAGTGTTTGATTAACTTAACGAAGAGTACACGTGCAGTATATAAATTGTATTCTGCTGATTACATTAGAGTTTACTGGATAAGACAGTAAGGTATTGAAAACTTAACGGTTTTCTATTACAATGTAAAACATTGGTCAGTTATATGCCATCCAGAATGGCGGATGAAGAAACTTAATAATTTTGGTGGTGAAGTTTTATATGATTAGGTTAGAGGATTATGATTAGTGTATAGGATTATCATTAGTGTATAGGACATGATTAGTGTATAGGATTATGATTAGTGTATAGGATTATGATTAGTGTATGGGATTATGTTTAGTGTATAGGATTATGGTTAGTGTATTTGATATGATTTTTGTATGGGATTATGATTAGAGTATAGGATTATGATTAGTGCATGGGATTATGATTAGTGTATAGGACATGATTAGTGTATAGGATTATGATTGGTGTATAGGATTATGATTAGTGTATGGGATTATGATTAGTGTATAGGATTATGATTAGTGTATGGGATTATGTTTAGTGTATAGGAAATATGCATGATCCTACCTTCAGTAGTATAGTTTCATATATACGGGTACCGCTCACGACTGAACCGTTCAACAGCATTCCGGTACCCAAGATGTGATGTCCTGATTATATATGTAGAGCTAACCATTCATGCTTCTCAACTAAAATAAATCTAATTTTAATTACTCTTGTTCCACCAATTTATGAAATGGCTTGCAGAAATATTGATTACGAGGGTCCAAAATGTACACTTATTTCAATTACATTGACATTTTTCATATTTTCTGGCTAAATTTCATGTATGCAGCGATAGCAGAAATCAACGGATTAAGCATAATGCGTTACTGTTTGAATGCGGGAACAAGCACTCGGACTTGGGGTGAGGGTGGCTGTAAAATATGCAGTAAAAAGCATTAAAGTCTCTTGTTTTATTGGGGGTTGGGATATATTTACCTCAGCTTCATGTAGAATCTGGATGCATATAATACATAACTGTGCCAAAGGATGTGCCGGCACGAAAACCTTAACCATCATGCAACACAGTTTTGTGTTACACCTACGAAGGCAATACAGACTTGGACGAGTTTTCAATCTTGATGCAGTGTTGCAACTTGATTGAGCTGTGAGGGGTAACTTTAATGTACCTATTGCCCCCCTAGTAATGATCAAGATACAAATCTATTTTTTAAATTTGGGGGAGTGTGTCTGTGTCTGTGTCTGTGTCTGTTTGTGTGTGTGTGTGTGTGTGTGTGTGATTCGGATTTTTAAAGTAGCTCTAAAAAAATTTTAGTCATATTGCTACGATGTCTGCAGTGTGGCAGTTTATAGTGATGTCTAGAACTGGGTCATCATGCTGCGGACATGTAGCATGATGTCCCACCCAGTCACATTATCCTGACACCAGGCCGACAAAAGTCCTAACATTAACCTCTTAATGCGAAGCGCGAAGCGAGGCAGCTGTTAGTACCATTTTTAGAAGTCATTGGGATGACTCGACCAGGGTTCAAACCCGAGACCTCCCGCTTCCGAGGCGGACGCTCTAACCACTGGGGCACCGGAGCGGTCCAAATTAGGGAGAAGAGTGGCAGTTTAGAGTGTGGTAAACACATTCTAGCCTAGCTGAAGATAACAGTACTTTTGATGTGATATGAGCAAAAACAGTAATGTTATCATGCCGTATATAGCAGTGGCGTCACTAGGGTTGGTGTCACCCTGTGCGGTAACTCATGGTGTCACCCCCATGGACATCCTTCCTGCACAAATATTCCAAAATTTTATAGACAGTCATTCTGGTGTCACCCCTCTGATGGTGTCAACCGGTGCGGTCCGCACCAGTCTAGTGACGCTACTGGTATATACCAATGGCGGATATAAAAATAGCGAGGGTTCTTTTTGCTGTAACAGTCTTGATAATTAATCATCATTTAATCGGCAATCTTTAGAATCGCGGATTGCTGTTTAATGTAACTAAACCTATCAAAAAAAATGCTCTGTTTCTGTCCTTTTTTCAAATATTTAGAAATATCTTTTAGCTATCGTTCCATACCTGTATTCTGTGTGTTGCGCACTTAGCATTTCTTTCAGTTTGTGTTGTTAAGTCAGATTGAAAAGATCACAATTTGAACAGGTAATGTAATAGGTACAGTAACATGGACTGAAGCATTTCTTGGTAATTATATCGTACACACGCAACTGACAGATCTCGACGGTTTAAACACGAGGATGTTTCATACGATCACTCATGTCATATATACAATTTTGAAATCGACACTGTTCGTTTGGAAAACAAAACCGTCGGTATAATCTGACTTCCAAAGTCTGTCCGTCCATCTCTCCATCTGTCCATTACGACACCTACTCAAACCACTGGGTGGGAATTTTCACAGACTTTGTACTTATGTTGACCCTTGGGTAACAATCTGCAAGAGGGCCGTCATTTGCCTTGGAGTCCCTTAGAGTAAAGGGTTCAGAGGATGAATAGGATAAATTTCAATGACAATGACATTTTCAAATATTTTCTGATCAAACTGTTATATATGTAATCAAAGCCTTAAGATGCCTCAGGCATTGATCGGATTGCACATTATGACCTACCGGTCACTGTTGGGTGTGGAGTGAGTGTCGGATTGCATATTATGACCTACCGGTCACTGTTGGGTGTGGAGTGAGTGTGGGTGGGAGGGTGGGTAGAATATTGAGCAAAAAGCCCTGGGTGTTTTCAATACCAAGTCATTGCAGATCATATAGTTTTATTGGTTTCAATGATTAACATTTCGATCTTGGAGATTCAGACAGAAATACATTTTTACAAAGTTTTACCATTATTACTGTTGTACAAGATACAATATCTCTTTCATTACGTTGGCTTATTGACTAATGTATCCCATCAGCGTTTCGTTCGAAAGATTCCTCTTGACAAACTTGTACCAGGAAAAGGCACATTTAGGCAGGTAACTTACCTGTGTACACAATTTAATTCCACATGCTCTCTCTCTCTCTCTCTCTCTCTCTCTCTCTCTGGCAAGTGGTGTAGTCTCCATTGGTCATAAATGTAAATATCAGCAATTTTCTTCCCATCATTTTCAAGGTTGTTGCTTTGTCCTGCACATATCGACCAGAAAGTAAATTTAATTTAACGCACAAAGGATCAATTTATCATTCTTATTATCCTTTCAAAACCAGTTTTTTCATGTCACTATTATCATTCGTTCTGTTTGTTTGATTTGTTACTATTTCCAAACAAACGAGTCTACTCGGAGAAATAACATATTTTGAGTCTGAATGTCGGCTGCAATTGATTTCAATTTTACTGTGAGAACATACATTCTAAATGGGAAATATCTTAATAGGACATAGTGAATTCATCCGGCAAAGATTGGGACTTCATATCTTTGCGTTAATATCTAGTTTTTTCCGGGTTCTTTCTTCTTCCACCAGTTATACCGGCCACCTAATATAGACTATTTTGTGCTGAAACATGGCGTTAAACCCACAACAACACTTTAGTTTTGAATTAGCAATTTCAATGAGCGAGTACCGGTTTCATTTATGATATAATAATAAAGGAGAGTAATGTAAATACAGCGCGT
The DNA here is from genome assembly GCA_016617855.1 of Megalonaias nervosa. Lineage (NCBI taxonomy): Eukaryota > Metazoa > Mollusca > Bivalvia > Unionida > Unionidae > Megalonaias > Megalonaias nervosa. The sequence goes on along the minus strand of JAECUM010018433.1, from coordinate 38,643 downwards.
AGAAGTCCTTGGGTAGTACCTTATTGGGATCCACTGAATAAAAAGCTATTTTGTACGGTGCACAATTGCTCAAAACTTTTAAGCACCTCTCGTAAGTGTAACGTTTCAGACTGTATAATAGCCCAGATTTTCGGCTACATATGTGCAGTAATTACGTTTAAACCTGTTATTTTCCGGGTACACTTTACTTTATGTGGAATACAAACCTTCTAAAAAGTAACTGGCCAGAAGTTGTCGCTAGAAAGAATAATAGTAAGTAGTTTATTGTTTAGTTACCCTTACCTTTAACGGACAAAGTTTGATTATGTTCATAAAGTGTACATGTGTATTGTATATAATTGTACTTACACGGGTTCCACTAGAGCTGACTGGACAAAATAGTAAGGTATTGTAAACTTACGGTTGTTATAGTGGCTCTCAGTGAAAAAGTAAAATTTCATAAGTATACTGAAATCGGAACAGGTAGATGACGGATTTGTCATTATAGGTCACTATTTTGGTGCATATATCTATACACACAGACATTACACACATACACACACATGCATGCATGCTAGTTTCATAGTTAATTATTTTTCATTTATCTCTCAAAAAAAAGAAATTAAAAATTTCATTCTTTACAATGTCGATGTGAAATGGGATTAGCCGTATAGCAATTAAGGCAAAACCTAAAGTTCTATTAACATTGCCTTTCTGTTTGCCTTTCAACACAATTGTTAAATCAGATTGAAAAGATCACCAGTGAAATTTGTATGGTGTCTAGGGCAGAAGCCTGTCATTGTAATTTTATCAGTCACACGTGTTACAGCTTGTAAATTTATCAAACACACTTGTTACAGCGTGTAATTTTATAAAACACACGTGTTACAGCGATCTCGACGGCTTATTTTACTTATTCTAAGTGGAATATTAGATAGGTGCACACATTTGATACCCATTTACTCAATTTCGACAGTGACATTTGCAAATATGTTCTGTATTCATTGTCCACACTTAGGTCTACATATCTCCATTGAGCAAAAATGTATATATCAGCAATTCTCTACCCATTAATTGCAAAGTTATTTTGTTGGGTTTTTTTTTTGTCCTGCCCAACTCAACCAGAGAGTAAATTTACAGAAACGCACGAACGACAATTAACTATGACCTCTTATTAGACTTTCAAACGAATGGTCAATTGACTATGACCTCTAGTTAGACTTTAAAACGAATAGTCAATAGACTATTACCTCGTGATGACTTTGAAACGAAGGGTCAGTTGATTAAGACTTTTTGTCAGACTTTCAAACGAAGGGTCAACTGACTATGACTTCTTATTAGCTTTTCAGACCATGGTTTGATGCATGTCACTAGTATTATTTGTTCTGTTTGTTTGACTGGTTACTAATCCATGAAAAACAAGTATTTTTGTTTGATTAGTTAGTAATCCAGACAAAATACGTCTGTTTGTTTGATTGGTTTCTAATCCAGACAAAATAAGACTATTTGTTCCTAATCCAATCAAACTACTCTGTTTGTCTGAGTGGTTACTTTAATCCAGACAAAACACTTCTGTTTGTTTGATTGGTTACTTATCCAGAAAAAAAACCCCAGTCTGTTTGTTTGATTAGTTACTAATGCAGACAAAACAAGTCTGTTTGATTGGTTACTAATACAGACAAAACAAATCTGCTGGGAAAATAACATTTGCAGAGTCTGACTGTCGGCTGCAATAGATTTTCCATTCTCCTGTGGGAACATACACTCTGGATGAAATCAGTTTCGTAAAACATAGAAAATTCATCCTGCAAAGACTGGGTCATGATATCTTTCGGTTTATTTCATGACTGAAGTAACATTTTTAACTTTTGCACAAGATAGGTTTGATAACCTTAAGACATCATTTATACAATTTGCTATTTATACTCACGCTCTGATTTTAAAGTTGCGATGTTTCTCACTGATCTTGTACTCGTATGCGCTTCATCCGTTTCAAGGCGCGGCGAATCAGTGATTAGTGTGCTGGACTCGCGATAGAAAAGTTTTGGGTTCAAATCCTACAGTCGGATCAGCCTGGGCCGTATATCGAGCGTTTGTCCTTAGGCAAGGCACTTCAGATCGATTGCTTTGGCGCTATATAACCTGCATGTGTTGCTGTGCAGTAAAACACCAAAGCAGCATCAACTTGTTTCCTTTATGATATCACAATATACGAGAGCGAAGTAAATTTTTGTAACCTTTTATGTTCCAGTATATAACTATGTAAGTCAATTCATGACAACACTGACAATTATTATATGCAGACTTAAACAGGGGTCAAAGTACCTGTGAATTAATTAAGGTTATAAATACTTCACATCAATTGTATCTTTTCCAACTTAAAAGGGTATAATAAAAATGCGTGTCGCCATCCAGTAAGATGAAGCTAATTATGTAATAGTATACTAATATACGATGCAAATTTCAATGGTAGATTCATTCCTACTTCACGCATTCCGTCTGTGAAAATGAAAACACTTTCCCCCCAAGTCTTCAAACAGACTGCCACTGTCAAAGAGAGCACATGACAGTCAATTTTCATTTGAATAATATAAAACAGGACACTCAGCCAAAAGCTAACGTTTCAGAGGTTTCACTTCTGCATAATTTAAAAATACTTCCCTCTGGCTTCCACCTCGCAAGAGACATTGAAATCTCAAATGGTCCTCAGGTGTAACTTTATTCATAGTCGTCAACTCGAAGACCTTTGACATAAGATACTATCAATGTTGGAAGACTTTGTGCTATAACAGCTCTCGCGCATGCCCATCATTCCACATTGTGATAATGTGGTGGAGAATTCAATATCTTACTTTGTAAAATTGACTAATTTGTTTTCTCAATGCAGGTCGGAGATATGCTGGATCAAAAGTTTATAGACGAGGTTGTCCATGCGCATAACGAGTATCGCTCCCGCCATCAAGCTCCGCCAATCAAGCATGCCAAGGATCTAAGCGAGTATGCGCAGAAGTGGGCGGACCATCTCGTGGCTTCTAACACATTCCAGCACAGCCCGTGCGATGTTGATGGCACTCGCCTCGGCGAGAACATTGCCATGAAATGGTCAACACGCGCAGATGCTTATACAGGTAATTGTATTGGCCATAGTGGTATCATTGTGAAAGTGAAACGTTAAATGGATGAGCAAATGCGTTTGCATACCTAAATTCAGGCAGTGTGAACGCTGCTGTTTAGCAGTCTTCAAACTGATTGATTCTATTTGACCGTTGGGGTTTGTGCAATGTGTGACGAATTTGCATAATAAATAGGAAATACAAGTAAAATAATATAACCATTTGTCGTCTACAATAAAGTCTGCAAGAAAGTTTGGAACTTATTTACATAAATTTCAAAATCAGTTACTAACAATATTGATTGGTACCAGCAAGTGTCTCGGACCAGTCTGCAAGAAAGACTGCATCTTTTGATCTACGTTTTCTTTGAATTTTTTGCATAAAATGGTTGAGACTGGTGTGCAATATCGCAAACATTGGACAAATAACAATGTAGGTGACGCTGATATATTTTCATATGCTCGAGATTTTACAGCTATTCTGATAAACATATTATAGTATTTTATTAGTAGCACATGGTGCGTGTACTTTAAAAAAAAATGAATTCTTATTGTGCAATTAAATATATCTAATTTTAATATTTAATATTTAATTAATTTAATTTAATAAAATGCGTTGTGTTGGTCTCCATCCTGTAAGCACTGCAAAATAACTTTTGTTCTGATTCATGTATTGGACATCCGATTCATGGCCCTTGACTATTAAGGTACTCGATGGCTCAGAATAGCTTCTGGCTCTGTTACTATTAAGTCCTTTTAGTGTTTCAAGATTTACGATGGACGCTTAGATAGCTGTACATCAAACAAGTCGGTATTGATTTTGCTTGTGTTGTAGAATTCCAACATTGTGTCAATATTAGCTGGTCATCCTAATATATGGTTGCACTAGAGATACATTCTGATGTGCAATACCTTTATGATGCACATATCAAGCAGGAGTCAATTGCACTAGTATGTGCACGAACCATATGAAATGCACTTGAACATCTCAATGTTTTTTTTTTTTCACCTTCGGAAGTCTTCTTCTTTTAAAAGCTTTACAATGTAGTACGGAACCAATTTTAAAATTTTCTGTTAATTAACGATTTCGGTGTTAAATAATAAAAAGAACAAGCTGGAAGTGGGCAATTAAGCAAGAAAAAGACGGATCAAATGCAAAGCATAACTAGATGTATACGTACTCAACGATCAGCATAATGCCGCATTTAGTCATGTTGATTGCCTCGCGCTCCACACCTACCTGGACCAATAATGTAGTCCAAAAAACTTTCATTATATCCTTCATATAGACTAGTAGAAGTGATTACAATCCTCCACCTGAAAATCTATTTTTCAAAAATTATTTTTGACAAATCTTTCAAACATTTACGTCAAGGAACCATAGGAAAAGAGTAAACACCTGTTGTGAATCGGCAGAAACAATAGTTTAGATATAAACAGTTCAGTACAATCCTTCCAGACGTTAATGAAAAGTGACCACACCCACTTGAATTCTCATTATACCTAATGTCTGGACAATGTATAAAGAAATATACTCAAAAAATGAGCTACAATATCTATTTTGGACGAGACCAAATATCAGCGCTTATATTTGACGGTACACACACTTTTCTTCCGTATATTAGATACCACAGAGACAAATGCTAAAGAAAGTCTTGAATTTAATACGAGTTATGGCAAATACATTGAGTAGACCAAAAGTCCTTACTTCGATTATACATGACCTTAGTAAGACCTAAAGTTGTCTTATGATTCAGCTGAGTGCTGCTCAATGGACAAGACTTATCTGCAGATGTTTAATATCATGCACAGTCAGGGACTTAGACTTTAGGAACATTTTAATATTTTCTTCAGAAAGCCTCTGCGTTGAGACGGGGCCTCGGTTTGCTGGTTGGTCTAAGGAGCTGCCCTTTATAAATCAGTCACACATCTTACCTCTGCCCGCCTGAGTTCGAGTCTGGGCACGACCAATGTGTGTGTGTGTGTGTGAGAAAGCCTGAAAGTAGCTTCCATTCGATTGACGGTTCTTCCTGGCGTCGTCCACTAGCATACTCCACCATATATACTGGCCGGCATATATAGTCTATCACGTGATGATAAATGGCGTGAATCCACATGAAGCCAAATCCTATGTTGAGGCAAATGAGCCATCGGTTTTCCTCAGCAGAATGAAAGTGGTTGTTCAAGATACTAAAACACTAGTCTCGAATGCATCTAATAAGGCTTATAACGTCATCTTTCGACTCAAATACCAAACCTAGTACACTCAGAACTCAAATCTCATTGATTATTTCGACATACGAATTCGTCCTCAGCAGAAGCAGCAAAAACCGTCGTGGCAATACTGCAAAACTCTTTGTTCCCAAATCACCATCTTGGTCATAAAAAGTCCCCCAAATAATATTTGTACAATTACCGGATAAAGCCTCTCCGATTTTTGTCTGCAGAAATTCCAGTAATGCTCAAATACTTGACTTACATTGAAACCTTTTAAAAAAACAGAATTCGTCAATGGGGGCGGGGGGTGGGGGTGGGATTCCCTTTCTATGCTGAAAGCCTTTCAAAACCATAGGTTTGATTCATATCCCCGAATTCTACAGGAACATGATTTACCCATGCAATTTGGAAAACATATATTGCAATGTTGGTCACATACTCAAGCTGGTATTTAAGATAATGAAATAACATATAAAGCTGCCTACGCTGCAATGTAGTCACCAGTGTTTGAATGGAAGATTCCATAGTGACTTTAAATATACAGATAGGCATGACCTGTATACTTCACAAAATCAAAATATGCGAAATTAAAAGTCGACAAACAAATTTCGTAACATTAAGTCCACCATTAGTGAATCGTATCCATCATATAGAGCAAATCGCAAACTTCAGGTGGTATTGTGCCGATTGCGTATTGGACACATACTTAACTCCTGCATACGACCTAAAGGGTGAACGAACCCTCACCAGAGTGCGTACCTTGTGTGCCCACTGACAGTAAAACACCTTCTTGTCGAGCGTGTCGACTTCCATCAAGTGACACGAAGTTTTTTTTTGTGAGTTCGGTTATGAAACGTTATGATGACGTACCACCAGAGAAAATCTTGGATGTTGTTAGGGAATGCGGTCTGTGTAACAAATTTGACCCTTTATTTTACGGAGATTATATCCTTTTACTTTCATCTGTTATTTTATGTACAATTTGACAGATTATTAACAATACTGTTATTTTATGTACAATTTGACAGATTGTTAGCAATAATAAGCTTCTTTTAAAGCTTCATTTTTAATTTTTAAAAATCTGTCCAGAGATGTCAAATATGAGGCGGATAAATATTTTAAATCGTATTCGCGCATTTGCACACATCATTTATTTGGCATACAAAGTATCAATCCAATGCCTCAAGGAAAGGGGGGGGGGGACTACGAATAGCTTCATCCCTAAACTCGGCTTATTAAAATACAAATTTCTTGACAAAAGTAATAAAATGAGGCTGAGGAAACAAATTGAAATTTTATTTGCACATCTACACTGACAACTTATTTGGGGCTAAGCTGTTTCAATAAAATAGTTGGAACAGATTTAGAGGAAAACCAATAACAAGATTTTGTCGCAGACACAGGGATTGACAGACTGACGCATGAGAACAATCACAGTATCTCCTTCTCTTCACTTAAATGCTATGCAAATAAAACACTAAGGATTCTGCAGAGATTTCTGATTTGAATATGTATAATAGGTTTATATCCATTTGCAGGTCAGGAGGCGACAGATCAGTGGTACAGCGAAGTCAAACTGCATCAGTTCGGAGAAGAACCGCGCACGTTGTCTTCAGGTTTGTTCCACTACTAAATGATCTCCTTTCTCAGTGTTAGATCCATGTTAACCAAAACTGCGCAACGTTTTTGTTTGTTTTTGCTTTGTTGTTTTATTCTACGTAAAATACGCTTTTCTTTTTGATTATGCCTGTATTCGGCAGACACTACATTGTCTGGATGTCACAACCACAAATCATACCCTCCTCCCCAAAAAAAATCCAACATTAAACCATTGCCTAATTGCACAAATTATATCGTCATGTTATTTTAAAGTACAGGGAACATAAATTATTTCACTGATGTAGACTCTTTGTAATGCTCTTGTTTAAATCCTTTGACAAGTGATTGTTTTCTGTCGCTATTGATGATTGCTATGTGATGGATCCATCCTTAAGAAACCGCACTTAGAACATCTTGTATGTTTTATTCCTGCCCTTTGTGGGGATTTCGCGGATTTTCTCCTAATATGCATTCACCCTGACAGACAATTCACTAGGCGTACTTTTCAATCAATGATTCCATACGACCAAACAACACAACTGATGTGTTTTTGCTATAGCGTCATGTATTAAAACCTCGTAATGTTGATGTCCATTTGTGCCTAAAAGATAATGTCACACAGTTCATATGTCCGTATGTCCATGGGTGCCTTAAAGATAATGTCACACAGTTCGTATATCCGTATGTCCATGGGTGCCTAAAAGATAAATGTCACACAGTTCGTATGTCCATGGGTGACTAAGAGATAATGTCACACAGTTCGTGTGTCCATCATTGCCTAAGGGATAATGTTACACAATTTGTATGTCCATTTCTTGCCTAAAGAATATTGTCACACAATTAGCATGTCCACCTGTGACGACTGTTATGGTTGGGGTGGGGTGCTCCCAATGTTTTATTTAAACTATTATAGAAGTCCCACCCAGGCTCTATTTTGTTGCAAGTTAAATTTAGTGAAAGATAGATGTAAAGCTCCGAGCCCCCAGTCAGCAATGCCGACGGTTAGATGGTTAAATATACAAAACGGTTGAGAGTCGATGAATAACAATTTAATAACAATTCAATAATTATATGACTCAAATTTACAATCACACTCCTTCCACTCGACCCTTAAATAGCCTATTGCATCATTTGATTAGCAGTGTGAGATTGATTTCCACCTGTCCCTGTGTTTCTACTCATCTGTTGTATTCTCTCTCTCTCTCTCTCTCTCTCTCTCTCTCTCTCTCTCTCTCTCTCTCTCTCTCTCCATTTCCTCCTCGACTTTTCTCCATATTCCTTCTCCTCATTGACTTTCTCTAGACTCCATCTCGTCCTCCTCCACTTTCTCTACCATGACTACTCTTCTGTCGACTTCGACTGTCTCGACTACAGTCTCAATTCCGTCTCCAACTCTTGAAGACTCAGGACCCAATGAAACCCGAAGCTCTGTGTCCCCTAAAAAGCTTCCTGTGAAAACTCAAGGACGGTACAATCTTTTTCCTTACCCCTCTCATCTCACACTACACAAGGCCTATAATCAGATAACGGCTATTAAATTTCTTCGGTCATGCATTCGTTCACATCGAGATACCCATACATTCTTGCATGGTAAAACAAACGTCATAATACAGCACGGTATCAATTACTTCTTATACATACATCAATAAATTCCGTTACATCAGTACATATTCCTAATCCCGTTATACTAAACAATATCACAATAAATCAGACGCATTTTCTTTACCTTACAACTCATACAAAGTACGCAAATATTCAAATATATATGTTCTGATATATTCATACGTCCATATTAACTAATCTTACATACTTCAACCATGTTTCCAAATTCACAATTTAAGCATGTGTAAATTCTAACATAACGCATTAATAAATGCACTAGTTTACTACGACGTAACCTAACAGCGAATTACAAATTTGATTCTGATAACAAACTAACAATCTACATAATTCCGCTTCACATCTATAATTCTCTACTTAGGATCAAGCCCATTTTTCAAATACGCATGTAAATGAAACACTACAAAGGTAATTCTAAATACTAACAATCCTAGTAATTAAGTATACATACTACAAATAATTACAATTATAATGCCGTAATATTCTGCGAAGATCGAGCAAATAACATACTGAACTTTTCTAAGCTTTGTCTTTCCTAGAATCTACCTCTAAGTTTTGCCGCCAATTACGAGTAGCTTCTTCTCGGAGTAACCCTATTGATCTACAGTCCTTCTAGGTGAATACTAAATTTTCTTTTACGAGTCTGAAAGTATCATTCGGATCGGAATTGCAATCACACCCTCTATCTCAATTTCGATTGGATATTGCAGTGAACCGATCCAATCAAACTTAGCGGACAATGTCCCTCTCTCTGTCTGCCAACGTGGGGACAGATGAGAACACGCCCCGCTCACCCAGCAGGCTTCCCTTTGATCCTAACTAACCTTTTAACACACAGGTGTGATAACTGCAAGCATTTGTTAAGTCGTGCGATCTATCGCCTTTGCGGATTCAAGCCTCCGGTCTTCGGCTGGTCATGTAACCTTGCGTAAGAGTTCAACACTAGCCCAGCGGCAATCTTTAGACATCAAACACTAACCGCGGTAATATTCCCAAGACAGATAGATTATAGCTTATACATGACTTTATATCTAGGGCTTAGCAAACGTGACACCATCAGTACCTAAAGGATGATGACATACAATTCGTATGTCCATCAATACACACATTTGACAGTTTTTATTAGTCCCAAAGACATGTGAAGATCAAACGAATGTAGGGTTTTATAACATCCTCTATCTAAATGTGAAAAAATAACAACCTATTTTGATTCTTTAACCTATAATCAAAGGATCGATGCCATGAAACATGTTTCCATGCCACATTTCCTTTACATCGGTGTCTGGATGCCTCATTGAGATCCCGTTAGTTTTAATACAACAGGAACCGAGAACTTTCTCTAGAAAGATAGTTTTTTGTTGTTTTTTTTAAAAAAAATAATAATATGATTTAATTTTAAATTCAATGTAACGAAAATATGCTTCCCTGGCAAATGTGTTAAAAGTATCGACATTTTGACTGGGAGGATGTTTCCCACTTTAAAGTCTTTGTTGTTTTTTGGCAAAGAGCCAAGGCTGCATCTTTTGATAACCCTACATATTTACAATGTGTGTACATCGAGAAGTTACGTGTTTTTTTTAATATAAAAGTAATATAAAATGTTTCAAAATATACTGAAATGTCTATATACGATATAGGAATTATCATATTTGGGGGCTTCTAAACCAGTGTATATGAGGTTTGCGGATGTATTAATTAATCCTGCGATGTATTTGGCAAGAGATCCTTTTAATGTTGCTACTCTGGGACATATACGGTAATACAATAGTAATGTTTTTAATGCGGAAGATAGACCGTAATACAGATTTGATATTACTGTGGGATATATAAAATAATACAGTGGTACTGTACTGTGGTCTATATAAGACAACACATTGGTATTTTTTCTACTGTGTGCTAAATAGGATAATATAGTTTTAATGTTTCTACCGTGGAATAGATATGAAAATACAGAAGTAATGTCTTTAACGTGAGATATATACTGTAATACAGGTCTGATGTGTTTTCCGTGGGATATATACGACAATATCGTAGTAATGTTTCTAATGTGGGATATATACGATAATGCAGTCAAAACGTTTCTACTGGGGAATATTTACCATAATACAATGGTAATGTTTTTCCTGTGGGCTATAAACGATAACACAGTAATAATGTTTCTTCTATGGGATATTGTACACTTCTAAATAAGAAATCAGGTTTGAATTGATTGATCTTGTACACTTCTAAATCAGAGACCAGGTTTAAATTTAATGACCCTGGTCACGTCTAAATAAGAAAACAGGTATGATATTATCGATCTTATACACGTCTAAATTAGAGAACATGATTGAATTTATTGATCTTGCACACTTCTAGATCATAAAACAGGTTTGAATTATTAAAGTTTGTACACTTCTATTCAAGACTTTAAAAGGTAGGTTTACTCCATCTTTAATCTGTCCTTCTTAAAGGTCACGATCCAATAGTAGGGTTTTTAAATGTTATAACCAAAACTCATCAGCAATATTTGTAAAGTTTTCGTTAAGGACAGTACGAATACGAGGACTATTTCGGGAATTTAATATTTTTTATAAAATTTCAGGAAAATCAAGGTGAAAAGCTAAGTTTGCAAGATTTGATAACCAAACACCATTTTGCATGTAATTATGTTGAATTTTCCATCAAAACAGAATGAATTATGGGTATTTCATGAATTAAGAATTGCAAGTATGTTATAATGCCTTGACCTCCCTACTTTTAAACAATGCCGTCTGAGGCAACCGTGCTTATGACAACGTTGGAAGTCGGCGGTTTTACACCTAAAATATTTTTCAAAGCTTTTACCATTTAAGGCATAATTTGCATGATGCAAAATGCAAAACCCACACCACACAGCCATACATAAAATTGGCAGAACAATGAAGTCAAGAAACAAACCTTTGCTCTATTCTGCATTCTTCACTTATTAAATTATCTAATACTGAAAGAAGTGACTTCGTGCCTTTGTATGCCAATTTCTTTTCTGCAGCAACTTCCATTATAAATCAAAATAACACCTACGTAAGTCTACTCACCAACGATTAAGGTGTATAGCCATCGAAAATTGATACGCTTGGAAATCGATTTCTACATCACAAAATCACCATTTTTCATTAGGGATTACATCAAGTCTCCACTTGTCACAATAATTGTTCGATTTAATAAGCAATCGTTGTAGACCTTTAGGTCGACAAAACAGGTCACAATAATTGTTCGATCTAATAAGCAATCATTGTAGACCTTTAGGTCGAAAAACAGGTCTGGACTGATCAGTAGTCAGACAAAAAAGGTCTGGACTGATCAGTAGTCAGACAAAACAGGTCTTGACTGATCAGTAGTCAGACAAAACAGGTCTGGACTGATCAGTAGTCATAAGATTTTGTCGCTGTGATATCTTTGACGTACCGAGTCTGCTATAAATTAAACATGGTTACATATTTGCCTCAGATTTTATTAATGACTGGTACAATTTTTATTGCATGGTGTGACCGTCTTAAGACCAGTTATGTCAAATTGAGAGGGGATTTTTATTTGTCTTTTTACTGATAATTTTGACTAAAACTCCTTTTGCCCAAAATCTATTTTGTAAGTCAAAGTTGCTATAGTAGGTCAGTTCACATCACTACGGTATAGTTTCTTCGTTACTTTTCTGTATGATTAGTTTTACAATAATAAATGATGTAGATTACATTTTACAATTACTGAGTAAAATTAAATTTTTATGATATTAGTTAATAGAATCTAGCCTGTCTTGGTCATCAAACCGCCTACATTCCGAATTCCCGTTGAAAACTTAAATCACGGAACCATCAATACGTACATGGAAGTTCAAAGATAGCACAATGTCCGCACCATTTTGACTCCCGTTCCAAGTCACTCAAATCGCCTTTTGGTCTCTTCTTTTTTTCAGTCGTATTCACTTGCTCAGTCCACGTATTCCTTCTACTGGTTAATTTTCTATCATTACATCATTTGATTAGCTATCTTTCTACATTACTTATATCGGAATGAAAGATTAAATGGTTTGTCTATCCTCGGATGCATTCAACATTTCAGCCCTGCTAATTTGTACGAGAATACATTGTCCTATAGTCCAAAGCTTTGGATTATCGTGGAAAAAGGCACATGGTTGTACTTCTTCATCTACTAATTAAAATGTACCTATATTTCTTACCTTTCATTAATTCAGGAATTACCTAGCATCATGTGATAAAATATTCTTTATTCATGTACTTTAACAGAATATATTCATTATTTGTGTAACTATATAATTTGATCCAATTCTTTCTGCAAAAGATTACATAAGTCTTATGAATAGAAATATGACTGTTAAATACATTTAATCTACTCTTCTACTTTCTTAGGTCATTTCACTCAGGTCGTTTGGGTCGAAAGCAAGGAGATAGGTGTAGGCAAGGCCAAGGCGAAAGATGGGAAGATTGTTGTCGTCGCCAGCTATCGACCTGCTGGTAACATGATGGGGGAATTCTCCAAAAACGTCCTACCACCTAAAGACGGCAAAATTATCCTTCCAGCAGAAAAAGGTGTGTGTGTGTGTGTGTGTGTGTGTGTGACACAGAGAGAATACTTTGCGTAAGACCGTCTTATATTATTTTAGAAGTGCCAAAGTCAGTTTTTGAAAGAACTAGGGGAGCTAGTCTAACATGTGAACTGTAAAGAGTTCGTGAGCTTGTTGTTTTTGTAAAGGCACTTTTCACGTTTAAACTCTAAACTTTAGCTCTCTTGCATAGATTCGTTGCTTTGACGAGCTTTTGAATGTTTCTTGATCATTATGATCACTCAGATCATAATAGGCATTGATCCAGTAAGTGAGTTTCTTATATAGACCCCTTCTTGTTAAACACATCGTTCATTTAAAAGATATGAACAAAAGAACATTGTCCTGAATAATCTCAGCAAAATTTTTTTTCCAATATAAAATGTTGTAATCTACTGTCTTATTTAGCTCCAAGCAGTTCTGGCGAATTGATGGTAGATAAACCACTAAAAGGACGCCAAAGTCCATTTTCAAATCGGTTTGAAGACGATAAGAGTGGAGTTGGTGATTTTTCATCCGGATCCGGTGTAAGCGGAACTGAAAACCGGACCACAAAGACATACACTGTTACGGAAGGGAGCGGACCAAATACGGTCACTAAGACAATCACTGAAGAGACAATCATCAAACCAGATGGGTCAAAGGTCACAACGAAGAAGATCATTACATCGACAGGCGGAGGGGCCTCGAATCCCATGGTATAGATATTAACACAGTAATCACACTTACTTGATTGCCTCGATTCATTTTAATATTTGTAATCTCCCGATGTCTAGCATTTGCCGGTGTATGTATATGTGCTGTGTCATTCTCATAGCCAATGCGATCATTGGAAATTTAAAACCAATATGCCGCCGTTTATCATAAATTCCACCATTCTTCCAATCTAAGTTTGGAAGGTTCAGAATGATTTATTAATAAAACTGACCTAAACGGTTCTGTTAAATAATCAATATGTTAGGTTTAAACGACGTTCAAATATTCAGTTTAGAATTAAGAGATGTCACCCCTTAATTCAGTGAATGAAGTCGCTCGTAATTCCGTTCTTATTAGGGGGTGCCCCAAATGTAGTGATGTGATACATTCGAAAAATTCCGTTAGGGACTAATCTAATAACAACATTTGCACGTGGAACACAAATTGATTCGAGGAGGAATGAAGAGAGGCAAGCCCACTTTTCAAGCGGATCTGAGAAGAAAAAGCGTGCATCGATAAAAATAATATTCGGGTGAATATTGATGATCATCTGGGGTACTGGAATCTTTTGAAGCGCGACGTTGAGCTGAGGACAATCCGACATGGCGTGGGTGCTGACTTCTTATGTTTATAACGGTGGCATCATCAAATCTTGTGGTCCAGCTTTCGAATGAAATAGATTGACCCACGGATGTCGCTGATGACATCAGATTAATTTGTACACATGTGAAAAATGTCAGGGTTTCTCAGTTCTTGGGAGAAATAGCATACCTCGAAATGTGATGAAAAGTCGATGTTAACTGGCTTTAATGGAAGATCTTTTAAGATTCAGTATTATTTAGATGATTTGGCATAAACAACTGTTCGCACGTAACGGCGCCATTTTGGGACTTTTACAGAGAAATTAATTCACTGTTTAAAAATACTTTTGCAAGGAAACGGATATTGAGAATCACAGACAGTCACTGGTCCAGTCTCTGAAATGGACAAATATAAAAATGAAAAAGTGTCTCTTCTTTAGGATGACATAGAACTACAAAGGATCTTATATGAAAGAGTGTGACAAGGTGATGAAATGAAATAACCCTTTTTAATAGTCTCTTAGCTCTGTCCTATTATTTAAACGATCTGCATGCCATCATTTTGGTTCAAGGCCGAGACTTACATTTATCTTTAATTCTCTTACAGCAAAGATCGTGACCTATGTATGTCAAATCAATATTCAGTTCTAACGAATCTTCAAGTAATCGCCTGAACAGTAACCAGGAAAATATTAAAAATCGCCAGGTCTTTGAGCCTTAATCTATGAAAATAAATTCAAAATCACTTAAATATTGGTAAAAACTGCAATTTCCGCATAAGGGACATCGTTACCTCCGATTTAAATCGAAGTCAATACGTTCTAACAAAAGAGTCAATGAGTCAATAAAATATAGTGACTTGCAGCAATTGTTAACATAGCTTTGTCATTTTCATATATCTAATTTTACAACTGCATTTAGATCTGAATTTCAACATGGGATAGAATTTGAACGTAATTACTGAGATGATGTATCGTTATTTTAAACATTTTCTATATTTATTATAAATACTTCAGAACATTAGTCTATGTGAAAAATGAGTAATTTGCGAAGTCGTCCATGGTGTGCATTCTCTATATAGTTAAAGACTTCGTCGTACGAAGGCCATGCAGAATGCATCGCTCGTACGAGGTCTAAATTGGCAATCCAAAATCATAGGCTGGAAACGAGCATTAAAAAAAAAAAAATGTGTCTACATATTTTTTAGTGAATAACATAACAGTTTGTTTGTAAACTTTCTCCTGAACTGCAGAGCTTCAAGCAGCAGAGAGGGTGAACCCTACAAATTAGTTTTCGAACGAATATATTTAAACATGAAATCATACTAAATAAGGCAAAAATATAGGGTCAATAACTCTAAACCAGAACCTCTAACCGAATTGAGATTCTCTCACCGTAGCATCGCTACGGGGGTTATTTACGCTGTTACTCGTTCGTGACACCTGTGTTTGTAAATGCTGTGCGTGTTAGTTTATGTGCTCGTGCGCGTCATTTTTGTCAGTCCACCCTCTCTGCTGCTGTAATTAAATCATTGTTATATCAATAATGATTGGTAAAGCTCACTCAGCTAGACTAGCTCGAGAGCGACTAGAAGCGATACAGAAAAATATTCGCTTCATAATAGTGTTAAGCAAAAATTACAAGAGCGTCAACAAACACAGGAAGAATTTACAGAATCCGCAGAGCAATTATTTAAACCTATCACGAAGACTACTGAAGGTATTCTTCCCGTGTTGCAAAGACCGCTGAATCAACTGAAAAAATAGCGGAGCGAACTAAGAAGACAAAAAGATTTTACGAGAACTTCCGAAGAAAATAGCTACTGCGATGCCAACCCCGGAAATACCTGAGGATGCAGGCCAGGCGGAAGGTGATACTCAACAAGAACCAGAACAAGCACGAGTCAGGGCTAATCCGTCTGATAAATTTACCGAAGATGTCATCAATACTATCAGACAGACCAAAAATGTAAACCAATTAGCTGCGAGTGCTGTTAGAGGTTATGATAATCAAAAACAAATTTTAAAACCTGAATACGCCAATGATCCTGTAAGTCGCGAAACTTGGTACAAATGGATATTTTGTATATGCCATGACGTTGATCAAGCTCGAAACAGCGATCCAAGATATATGGAATATATTCATGCAATAGATGAATATACTGCATTTATGCAATTATCACCAGAACAACGACAAGAGACAATTCAACAACGACAACAACAACAACCACCATCATCGCTATCGCCAAAACAGCAAGCACAACTACAACAAGAAGAACTAGAACAACGAACACAACATCGACGACAACGACTATCATCAACAAGACAACAACAACAACAATTATTACCACCACAACCACCAGAAGAATTATCTACTTCATCATCCAGTGATGAAGTATTTTATTCCCCGGAAGTATTTCCAGGTATGCTTGATTTATCAGATCCTGATAAAGGTGCAACTGGAAGTGGTATTAATACTTGAGGAAGTGGTCTTGTTACTTGTCCTAACAACGTCCTTGCCGACGTGGACAGATTAGAAATTTTAATTGGCGGAAAACGAGCTGGTAATAATTCTCCAGAAATTATTAATGAAGCAGCTGCTATTTGTCAACGATTATTTACAGGTGGTATTATGGACGTTGGCGTATATCGGTCACTCATCGATGAAATCGCCGATGATTATCACAGTGATTAAACAGTTAGATATAATTATTATAATAAGATGATCATATATGTTGCTCAACGTAGGCCAACTATGGTCAGGGTAATAACCAGACAGTTTACGGAGATGGACTCGGCGATGTCATTCAAGGTTTATTTTCGAGGATAGCCCCAAAAGCAATACCGATTGCAAAACAACTATCGATGAAAGCTATTGACGTTATTCGTGAAAAAGGTATTAGCGCTGCTGGTGACGTCGCCGGTAAAGCATTTTCTGCAATCAAGGATACACTAGCACGATTAGTACGCAAACCGCAAATAGTCCGACCTCCGCCGGTAAAATTACCCAGCACCAAATTGATGCCTGCAAATGTTAGTAAAATAATAAATCAAGCCGCAAATCAAAAACTAGCAGAGTTAGCCGATGAAAAGGAAAAAAAAACGTAGTAGCAAATCTGATAGCGGGAAGTGGCCTCACTTCCCGAAGTGGTCTTCGTATTAGACGATGACCAATAACATAAATATGTTCAAACGCACTCCTGATACCGCATTTGACATTAATGCGCCAGTTCTCGAGGATGGGTCTGTGCGTGATTATCAATATTATTCTTACGACGCACGACAGCCAAATCAGCGTGGACGAATCGAATTACAAGTTCAAGATACAAGTAGATATTTCTTACCCACTGAAGCATTTATTGAAGTAGAAGGTGAAATTTTTAAAACAGATAATACCGAATACGGAGCCAATGATAGTATTGGTTTTGTTAATAATGGCATCATTGCGTTGTTCGACAGCGCCACGTACATGATCGACGGAAGAAATATCGAATCGATTCAAAAAGATGTTGACGTTGCCACGACGATACTAGGCCTTGCAAGATACAGCGACGATTATACAAGATCAGCTGGTCCATCAATGATGTTTGCCAAAGACGGTTCTGACCACGCTGACAACAGACGGCATCTTTTGGTACAAACACCGGTTGCTACTGCATCTGATCCACAACCAGCTGGAATGATAGCCCGACCCGCCAATCCATTTTCAATATTGCAGAGTGTTAATGCAAATTTCAACTTGGGATTCAAGACACGTCGATCTATGTTGCAGGGTGGAAATAGAAGATTTTCTTGCGCGATTCCACTATCACATATTTTTGGATTCTGCATATACGTTAGAAAAGTTATTTTTGGAGCCAAACATACAATTGTACTCGTACGAAAAGCAACCGACGATGATGCAATATGGCGACCCGCCGGTGATGCTGGTAAGGTAATTCTGACAAAACTTTCATTGTGGATGCCAGTAATGACTCCAGCGATACCTGAAGAATAGCGGCTACTTTCTTTCATGGACAGCAGCGGCAAGTCGACGCTATCATGGTTAACAACAACCACAGATGCTGTTCAAAGCACAGTTAATGGTTTATTTACATGGCAGATAGCATCACAACAGGGTATCTCTGCGCCGCGACATATATTCGTTGCGCTTCAAGATGCTGCACGATTAAATGATCAAACACGTAGTACAATGATATTTGACAAACTCGGTGTCATGAGGTGTCGCTGAGGATAAATGGACATCAAGAACCATCGGAGGATATTTTGTTGAATTTCGAGCAAAATCATGTGGCGCGTGCATATCATCGATTGATGTCGTTTATGGGGCGTGTTCAAAATGTTGATACTGGTTTACAAATATCACAGCTAGATTTTACAACGTTGTATCCGATTTATTACTTTTCGCTGGAACATTTGGATTTGTTTAGACAGTCCGTCGTTGACATACATTTTCGAGCTCGTGTGACGCTAGGAGCTATTGCTAATTACAGAGCAATCGCCGCTATACTCAGCGATAAAACAATGTTACTTGAAGGTGTTGGTGGACGAATGAGAGTCGTTGATGCTCCATTAGAAAATATGTAAGCGTTAATTTAGAAGTCAGAAATATATCATAAAAAATGTCATATCATCATGTTAGTGTCAGTCTGACTCCTAGTCAGATTAAAAGACTTCAGTCAGCATCAGCGAAGCGATGTGGAACAAAAATATCATTAAAACAAGAACAAATCGCAGGTGGCCAAAATAAATAATCTCTGACAGAACGCCAGTTCAAGCGTTTCAGTGAAGCTAAGCAATCAAAGAAAGGTATACGTGTAAATCTTTCTGCGGGTGCTATCAGCGACGTCATTAAGACTGGTGGGATATTTCCACTTCTTGCAGCTATCCCAGCGTTAATATCTGCTGCCGCTCCAGCTGTTGCAAAAGCTGCTGCGTTAGGTGCAGTTGGAACCGCTGCTGGAATGGCGCTAAAGAAAGCAACTGGTCGAGGATTAAAAAAAGAAACGAAGAGGTCACGGTCTGAGACTTCCAGGGTCTCGGTACGGAAAAGGATTAAGACTTCCAGGGACTCGCTGATTTTCCCGATGTCTAACTTTGATTTACTCGATGCTGCTGCGTGATTAAATATAAAGAATTTCAGAGGTGTTTTTATACGTGATCAATTACCGAAAAATCCAAATCTGATTGAAACAGGTATTATTAATCTCGATAAAAGCCCTGGTCGTGGCACTCACTGGGTTGCATATGCAATTGATCCACGTGGTATTGTTTATTTCGATTCGTACGGACTGGCACCACCAAAAGAATTTTTAAAATATATCGACAGACTTCAAAGTATTCCAATCTGGTATTCAACGCTACCAACACAAAAAATAACCGACCCGCCGATATGTGGCCGTGAAGCACTAGCAGTACTTGATGCTGTATCAAGATCAACGAAACCACCTCATAAGGCTGTACACGAATATACGAGGGCCATGACTTTGTCATGGATTTAAATAATCGCTAATCATATAATGGTAGATATTTACGGAAGATCAACTAAAACTAAAAAACCCAACAAGAACCAGGTGAAGACTTACTCAAGCGAGTAACAAGGCAGATCAATGATGAGTTATCTGACCTGCTCAATCTTGCCAACGTTGATCCAAACGAACTTGTTGTATTTCAAAACCATGAAGGAAAATTGAAGAAGAGTAATATTTCAATCAACGATATTATTATTCGTAATCGATTATCGCGAGAAGGTCTTGTTGCTGTATACGACAAAGAGGGCAAACTTGTTCCTAGTGTTGTTAGTCTGTCGTCGATCCGAGATAGCATAAGTGAACGAGTGTTAAAAGACGGTGATATAATGAACGGTGTCATTAACATAAACACTAATCAAGCCGCAAGCCTGTGTCTCCTCCCTTGTAAGTATTACGTAATATCGTCAGCAATTACTATAGTGAATTAGTAAGTTAAAAAAAATCCCTTTCTTCGAGTGCTACGTTTTCGATATTTTGAATTTTAGATTCAAATCGACATCAAGAATAGGTTGGGGTTTTTTTGCCAATTAACTGTGTAGTTATAAAACACATATGTATGAGTATATTTTACAATGTTTTATTTCGTACCGATGTAAAAATGTAACAATTGCTTTTCCGTAAGAAAATGATACAACACCCGTCACTTGAAAATCAGTTGTATGCTTAATCTGAAACAAAAATAGGCTGCAATACGACAAACGTACGCATATAAACACGACACAAAGACAAATTTGACTTGCCAAAGTCACTTCAATCCTCTAAACAAATCTATAGGGGTATGGGAGAGGAAACTAACTCTTAGACCTCATGTCCAAAGAGTGAGGAGTACTATCCTAAGTTCTTAGCAAAGGAGGAGATATAGAAACCAGACATACTGTTACTCCGATAGAGGGAAGGGAGTATGCGTCTCCACCTGAGCTTTGGGTTAATTTAACTAATCGATATGGCAGAACGAAACAAAGTGCAACCCTGACGAAATTGTAATATTTTACTTCTTACTTTTACAAAGCACTAACACCTTAAGGTAGGACAAACGAATCCCATAATATTAAAAAAAAAACGTTTCAGAAACACAGGGCGTCACTTCTCAGTCCTAACCAGCAAGGCATGCTGGGACGGGGTTAAGAGGTGTCAGCATAGCATAATGTGAAAAATGCCCTTATCATCCACACAAAGGAAGACTATATGTCGTCGATAAATTTAATTTAAAAAGACAGCAATATTTCTTTGCCTCTGGTACAGTTAGAAGTAAAAACAGATACAACACAATTTGATTCTGGCACAGCTATAAATAAAAATAGATACCACACAATTTGACTGTAGCACAGTTAGAAGTAAGTACAGATAAAACACAATACAACTCGGCACAGTTAGAAGTAACAACAGATAAACAATTTGACGCTGGCACAGTTAGAAGTAAAATAAGATACAACACAATTTGATGCTGGCACAGTTAGAAGTAAATACAGATACAACAGAATTTGATGCTCATATCTAAGCTGATGTTCTGATGAAAATTTACAAAATCCAGATATGTGTGTGAAACGCAGATGCTGTTTCGGATTTAAGGTCAATAATTTTGTAATATTTGAGTTAGAAATTGTTTGTTACATATGATTGGCATAAATAAATAAGCATAATCAGTCTTGATGTTTATTTCATAGCCCAAATTGTATTGTCTTTATTTAAATTACTAATTGCTGACAAGCATTCTTATTTTCTTTCAGGACACAGAGAATTTTGAAAAGATGCGGCTAGACGACGGTAACGGGGTAAGAATTTTGAACAATTTTTGTTGTTTGCGTGTTGCTGGCAACGTAGAATTACAGCTGGTGTCGGATGCATTTCGTCGCATTTCACTTTAAATCAAGCTCGATCCCTAAGCAAGTTATCTCCCTTGTGTTACTATGACAGTTGCACAGACCATTAAAACTATTTTATTTTTTTTTTTGGTACATTTTGACAGACAAGGTGAAAATGTTGCTCTTAACCTCAGTGAAATATTACATTTTTTGAAATAATGTATCACAGAAGCTTATTTAATGCTGAAATTCAAATAGTCTCGTCAAAATTTAATTTTCAAATTAGTCAGGGTGTATATTGTCACTGAATTGCAAGCAGTTAGAAAAAAATCTCGTGCGATGGTTCCAAAGAACTAAATTGATACCAGATATGCCTACGCCAGTAGCGTAATAACGGGGTGGGGGGTGGGGGGGTAGGGGCAAACAGGGCGGTTGACTCCGGTGCCTGAGGTCACTGGGCGCCAAAACGCCGGGCGAGAGAGATTTTGTGGAGCCAAAATCCGTTTGGGCCATCATGGTCGGCCCCGGCGCCATTTACCCTTAGCACGCCACTGGCCTACGCTGCACAGAAGATTATCTGTCGTAGAAGCGAAGTTCACCTATCGTCACATGTTATTTTATCTCTCGCTAAAGAGATACCGATGGACTGTCGATAAATACTATAGATGGGAAAGCGGGAGATATTTTATAATTGCAGGCACGCTGTAAGCTTGTCAGATCATTCAGACGCTTGTTATAGCATTTACTTCTCATGCTACGACATCTAGCTGTCATTCACTATATATCATATGCAAATTCAACTCATCGTGACTTCAACGTTGTCCATCCATTTTTCAAGACATTATCTGTGTTTACTCAAATCTTGTTTATATTTACGCAGATTGAGATACTGAATATTTTCTTTAAAAGGGTTATATGAAATGTGGGTCAAAGCTTGGAGTTATTTATACAGATTTGTATGCATGATATTTTCAAAACCAGTTCTATATTATCTGATATGCTAATTAATATACATGATTATTCCAGATTTGGTGTTAGTACAGAGTCATCCGTAATACAGACACCGCTATATCAAGCGATCCCCTTCTTAAGTATGCCTACAATATAGAAAGTATGTATAAAATCTGATACAGTTCCCGTTGTGATTCTAAATTTCCCGTTCTCCAACGAATGACTCATGGTATGGAATCTTACAAGTTAGCAATTTAGTATGAAAGGTTCTTGTGAATTATTTTAAAAGCTACTTATAAGCTGCGTTCAACGTGGTCAGTATTTTAGATTTTTAGAGAAAATGCAGTTTAAAACTTGTCGTTTGCCTGATGTAAAAAATTCTTCACTTTTTTCAGTGCAATAACATCTTATTGGATAATGACATTTTAATCTTTCAAGGAATCAGTTAAAGAGATGAGCATCTTATCACGACATAGAACCATTTTCTAAAATTTAACAAGATACAAATAGGGGAGATAATCATTTTCCCACTTGCAGTACTCGAACTTCAAAAGTTCCAAAGTCTTTAAAAAGTGTGTGTGTGTGTGTGTGTGTGTGTGTGTGTGTGTGTGTCGAAAATATAATGCCTTATAGAGGAAATTATTAGCAGAGAAGATTGTTTTAACGATTCTGCGGTCTCATTGATCGTGAAAATCAATCCCGTCAGTATTTACCACCTTGTATAGTATAACCTCTCTAAATCCACAATAGCTAAAATACTAGCCAAAATATAAATTTTCTGGGTAGTTTTCTTTATAATCGACAAATTTTACGTCCGCGACAAATGACCGCTATAAGGTATGAAAACTGAACTGAATGCTTATCATCCGGAACAACACCGTGCTGCACTACCTATCCTTGTGAATGCGTTGGAATACAAAAAGGAGAGCTGTCTTAGTTTCAATAGCCGTTCCTTTCTTTTCTTTCAGTTTTGAAACAATTTTTCTGTTGTGTTTCCGTTGAACCTGCTAGTATCAGATCTATGAGGTATATACTGTACATAAATCGCACGATGCCCATATTAGAGTGTGTTTATTTTGTTTAACACTTGACCAATCATTTAGTAGGATGTACCTCATGATGTTTAAATACTAATACTTCAACAAAAGCAGACATACCGATCTATCTATACTCTTCTGTTATAACGTTCCTTACCCTATCAAAAGGGTTTTCTCATGCGGCGTTGAGGACTAAGAAAGTTACTTTGACCTCGAGACTTTTTATTAAGGAAAGTGGAAAACGAGAGCTGTTTCGAAACATCAACACAAAGACCTATAACAGTAGTTTCTGCTTCTTGTCAGTATGGCGCACAGGTTAAAGGAAGGTAGCTGGAGAATTTACTATATTTAGTTAGGGGGACAAGTGTCTAAATCATTTCACTTCATCCCAATAAGATGAATCCGACTTTTTTTTAGATATTTAAGTCCTTGGCTGAAATCAATGCATAAACTTTCATCTATCACATTTACAGCTTAAACCTTTAAGTCTCTCCCTCGTAAAACTTGATTCTCCTCTAATCTTTATGGAAATTATTTTGAACAACCAAAATACTGCGCTTGTCAATTTCTATTACAATTGCTATGTTTGGAGTACCATTTATTACAGGAAATTTTGAGTAAAGTTTCCTGACAGATCAGCCAAGTGGTTTGGTTTGCATTGCCACCACCAGTCAAAGTTTTTTTGAAGGAATAACGCTTGCCATGCTTTAAAAAAAACGCAAAATACTTGAAGCATTTATTTTCAGACTACACAAACCATGTCCTAACCATTTTTGTACTTCACACACACACACACACACACACACACACACACACACACACACACAATGCACTAACCTCTCAACCAGATTTATCCACCCAAAGAACCATAAAAACATACACTAACCTCGCAACAAGATTCAACCCCTCACCCCCCCCCCACCATACACTAACTTCTCAGCCAGATTTATCCCCCCCACACACACACACAGAGAACCATACACAATACACAAACCTCACAGCCAGATTCATCCCGTGACACACACAAACACAATACACTAACCTCACAACCAGGTTCATCCCCTCACACACACAAACACAATACACAAACCTCACAACCAGATTCATCCCCTCACACACACAAACACAATACTTACAACCAGATTCATTCGGTCACACATGCATAACCATACACAATACACTAACCTCACAACCACTGACTTCCTCACATGTAACCATGTAAAATACACTAAGCATTCAACCAGATTCACCCATCACAAACACAATCATATATAATACACTAACTGCACAACCAGACTCGTCCCCCTCACACATGCACACACATACAATACAATAACCTCACAACCATTATTCACCCCTCACAAACACAGCACATTAAACTCTCAACCAGACGCATCCCCTCACATGCGCAACCATACAGTAACCACACAACCAGTCTCTACCTCTCATACACACACAACCATACACAATACACTGACCTCTCAACCATAACTCATCCCCTCACACACACAACCATATAGAATACATTAACCTCTCAAACCTCAATAAAACAAATTGTTCGAGGCACTACCTTGTATTTGTTAAATTTTGACGTTTTTGTACCATCCAACATGTACAAAAAAACTTGAATTTGGGTACTGACAAATGTTTAAAATACGGTGTCCGCTCGGATCACATCCTAATGTAACGGAGTTTTTTAAATAGGCAGATTGTCTCGTTACCATAAACAATATTACAGAAGAATAAAGTGACGGGTTCGAGGATGTATTTTTTAATCGGCAAGATTATGTCTCATTTTCATATTCAATATTACAGAAGAAGAAAGTGACGGGTTCCAAGAAAAAAGGTTCAAGTTCCTCGTCTTCAGATTCCTCTCCGGAAACTAAGAGATCTCAGAAGCCGAGTGAGTTCATTGATGATGCAGTCAAGGGGCATAACGAGTACCGGAAACTACATGGAGTGGGACCACTTAAGCATGCGAAAGACTTGAGCGAGTACGCCCAGAAATGGGCAGAGCACCTTGCCGCCACGGACAGCTTTCAGCACAGTGACTGTACCCATAAAGGGGACCGCATAGGAGAAAATATAGCCTGTAAATGGTCCTCATCGGGGGCAGATTACACAGGTTTGCGAGTTTAGCAATATTTATAACTTCAAAGCTAAAGAACTAGTCAAGGAAAGAAGGAATGAAAAAGGATGGATGGATGGTTGGATGGAGCAAAGGTAGATGTCTTCAGAATGTGTGGTTTATTAATACCATAGCACGGTATCTGAACTTGGGGCTAGCTTCGGTTTTGATTGATTGCTTATGGTGTTATTTCTTTTCGGTTTATTTGTTTCAAGAAAATAGAAGATCAATAATATCAAGAGCAGATAATCAAAGAATAAATTTCGATACTTTGTGACACTTGCTGCAAACACCTCGGAAACACCGTAAATGCCATGTAAACTTTAATTTAAAAACCAAAAGAAACCCCCACCATTTCTTTCAGATTCTTGCGGCATCAAGTCTGTGCAGGAATAGCGTTACGAGTGAAACAAGAGCATCCTTTGTGGGGACATCTTTTTCTCTCGACTCTTTTAATCAGGCATGTGCAACCTACTGCCCACAACCTGTTTTTACCCTCTTATTTACATCATAGGATGTCACTTTAAAAATCGCTTAGCTGGCCCGCGCCCTGGAGGTAGTTAAATATGAGGCGCCGTAGCGGACAAAAGCTAGTCCAATGAGAAAGTCGCAGTTGAAATTTCCATGTCGTATGTCGAGAAATCCAATATCACGTGTTGGATCAAATTACATGTCCTTAAAGTTCCATTTTCTAAATCGAGATGTTAGATTTTATATGTTGAAAAATATAGTGGTGATTTAAAGTTCTATTTCCTATGTCGACATTTTACAGTGTATATTTTCGCTATCATATGTTGAGAATCCCTAATTCTCACGTTGTATGCAACTGTTTGTGATGAAAGTTCCATTTCATATTGCGAGTATTTAGATTTCATCTGTTGAATTTCACAGCAACGAGAAGCAGCCTCCTTGTTTAAAAATAACGCGGTCCGTTCACGAAAGCGACCTCTAGCGAAGAAATTCATAGTAATTCTCGACCTGTGAATAGTAACTTTCAAACTGTAAATGCATGAAATGTAATGGCGCCTCATAAATTGAATACAAGAATGATGTATCGTAATACTCGATATTATTTTGAATTGTTTAAGTGGACATTGTGCAATGTTACTTTCAACACCAACGCATCATTGCACCATATAAAAATAACAATTCTGACAAGCACAATAAAATGTCCAATCACCGCTGTGTAATTCAACAGATACAATCTAAAAACTCAACATACGAAATGGAACTTTCAGCACAATCAATGTGATTCAACATATTAAACTGAAACTCTCGACATATGAATTTAACATTTCAACAACCGCCGTGTAATTCAGAAGATTCAATCTAAAACCTCAACATTGGACATCGAATGTTCAACCAGCGCTGTGTAATTCAATAGATGAAATCTAACTACTCAACATATGAAATGGAACTTTCAGCATAAACTCTTTGAACCAATACGTAAATTAGGAATTATCGACGTATGACATTGAAATTTCAACCACCGCCGTGTAATTCAAACAATACAATCTAAAACCTCGACATAGAAAATATAACTTTCAACCACTATCGAATAATTCAACAGATACAATCTAAAATCTCGACCTAGAAAATGGAACTTTAAGGACAAGCATATTTGATACGACACGTGAAATTGGGATTCTGGACATATGACATTAAATTTTCAACGGTAACGTTTTTGGTTGGACCAGCTTTTGTCCGCTACGGCGCCTCATAGTTAAACATGCCCGCTTTAAACCTTGCTAATTTAGAAACCGATTGTTTCTTTATTGCATAATGCTTTATTGTAATTTGTTACACTCAAGTTCAGATTCCCAGGTTTTCTCTTCAGATAAGATATACAATGATTGTCCATTGACACAGAAAACGACTAACGTAACCACACTATCCAGTCAGTGGACAATGGATGTAATTCAGGATGGCCAGGTGACACGAACTGGTACATGGTTTCATTACTATTCTAAGTTTAATCTGGCTGATTTTGCATTGTGTGAGGTCATTTGTTTGGAGTTTGTCCACGTATTTCTTGGTAGGCAACCGATGTACCACCAATATTTGTAGAACAAAACACACAAGAGTTGCAATGGGAAAAGAAATACATAAACTTGATACTGTATATTCCATTTGCTTTCAATTATGAATAATTATGTCTTTGACAGGCAAAGAGGCGACTGATCAATGGTACAGCGAGATCAGCAAACACGATTTCACCAGGGAACCTCGATCGAGTGGCACAGGTATGGGAATAATAGAATTATCAAAACTTCATCATAATTTAACTAGGTAAACTTTTTATTTATTTTAATCATCATACATATTCTGGTTTTAATTTAAAAATTCATTAAATAATATACATTATGCAGTGGGTGTTTTTTATTGCTCTTGCAGAATAAGCCTGGTCGAGTTTTGTGATTCATTTTTGCATAACCTATTGTTCAAAAACATATCTTGTCACGGATTTAGTGAACTCTCTCTCTCTCTCTCTCTCTCTCTCTCTCTCTCTCTCTCTCTCTCTCTCTCTCTCTCTCTCTCTCTCTCTCTCTCGTGTGAATAATATGGAATGTACACAAATCCGTTTCATATCTTACAGGACACTTCACACAGGTGATATGGAAAGAGAGTAAAGAGATGGGCATTGGAAAAGCCAAGACATCAGGTGGCAAGGTGATCGTGGTGGGCAACTATCGGCCTGCAGGGAATCTAGTTGGTCACTATGTGGAGAATGTCCCTCCCGCCAAGAAATAATTTCAAACATCTATTGCGTCTGCTCACACTGTCCCTTATCTGTTCCATAAAAGAGAATTGAGATGTAGGGTGTCTTGAGTAGCTGGACTGTAAATTCAGGCAGGGGTTCCTCAGGGGTCAATCCTCTGACCTTTACTTTTTAACGTTTTAATTCATTATATTCTGTATTTGATTAAATATGGCTTTTTACATAATTATGCTGATGATAACACCTTGACCTTTTCCTCACCGGATATCGACACCATTTTTAATACACTTGAGTCCAACATTCTAACTGACTACTTCACTGCGAACAAAATGCAAGTCAGCCCTGAAAAGTCGCAAGCACTACTCGTGGATAAAAAGACATTCAGTACGAAGTAGTTATGTCATAAAACTGTGAATAAATTGTTAAACTACTAGGAATTTATATTGACTATCAACTGCAATTCGATTCACGTGCTAAACATCTTGGTAGGAAAGCCTCAAGGCAACTATAGGTCTTGCAATGTATTGGTCAGATGTTAAGTAGACTCCAAACTGACAATCTTTCATTCATCTATTCCGGTCTCGGTAACTGTCCCTTAACCTAGCATTTCTGCATTTACATGAACTCCACTAAACTTGAAAAAAAAAAAAAATCAAAGAGTGTGCTCTGAGATCTGTGTATGACGAGTACAAAACCACTTATGACAAACTCATACTTAAGGCAAATGTGTCGACCCTGAAGGTGTGCAGACGTTGGGGCTATGACTCTAAACTTCTGAATAAGTGTTCTCCCACATGTTTGCATGCCTTGATGCGCTTTGATGAAAATAAATACACTTTTTGATATTCAAATATTTTAGATGCAACTTGAACATATGGTTTTAACCGAAAAAAATTCTTATGCGCAGCTGCCGTTTTGTGGAATGCGCTATCTACTCAGTTTAGAGACCAAATTTTAATTAATTTAGACAATTATTTTTATTCTGGATTGGTAAAGGCTGTATATGTAATATATGCAAATAACAACACACACACACACACACACACACACACACACACACACACACAGACACACCTTAACGTGATGACGAAAACAGTTTCTTTCACTGTCCTTGACTTATGTACCATCCCGTATTATCTCCCTTCCTTTATCAGAAAGACAAAATATGTCTCAGAATGATTTTAGACCAAAGTTGTTGCTTTTGCTTTTAATTTAATTTAATTTCAATTTCAATTTCGACCTATAACTTTAAGTTCCCTAGTCGTTTTGATTTTGTTGCGCCATTCAGATTATCCTAACCTATATTGCTTTAGTTACACTAATAATAATCACACTTTTAATTACTGCTTTTGTAAAAATTTCTTTGCTTGCATATATTTAAAGTTATGTGCTATGAGCTTTGACCCATTGTATCCTCTGTATCATGCAGTGTTTTTGTATGTCTTGCATATCACATTTTTATGTCTTTATTGTTTTTAATGTCATGTTGGCTGTTGTTTTAAATCGTGCTGGCTATAAATAAATCTGATTTTATTTGGATTCGAATGTCGTTTGCTGTACCTGATTAACACTGGATACATGATGCCTGATTACCAATGGACACCGAATGCGTAACGAACAATGGATAGGGCAACCTAACAATGGACGCTAATTTAATGTGATATATATCTGATACTGTGGATGATTGATATAATTGATATTTAATTATCTGCTGAAATATCTGAGTCAATTTGTAGCAAGTAGAAATAATGAGTTATTTTGTGACAGGTAGCAAGTAGAAATAATAAGTTATTTTGTGACAGGTAGCA
This sequence comes from Megalonaias nervosa, assembly GCA_016617855.1. Lineage (NCBI taxonomy): Eukaryota > Metazoa > Mollusca > Bivalvia > Unionida > Unionidae > Megalonaias > Megalonaias nervosa. The sequence continues at coordinate 8,285 of JAECUM010018433.1, read as the reverse complement.
AGTAGAAATAATAGTCAATTTTGACAAATAGCAAGTAGAAATAATGAGTTATTTTGTGACAGGTAGCAAGTAGAAATAATGAGTTATTTTGTGACAGGTAGCAAGTAGAAATAATAGTCAATTTTGACAAATAGCAAGTAGAAATAATGGGTAAAGTTGTGACAGGCAGCAAAAAGAAATAATAATCAATGTGTAACAGGTAGCAAGTAGAAATAATGAGTTAGTTTGTGACAGGTAACATGTAGAAATAATTAGTCAGTTTGTGACAGGTAGCAAGTAGATACAATTAATCAATTCGTGACAGGTAGCAAGTATAAATAATGAGTCAGTTTGTAACAAATACCAAGTAGATATAATGAGATCCATAATACGCATTTTCTATCGCTGAAAATTACAGTTTGCAAATTTGCTATAAAAAAAAATGAAACATCGTGTAATTCCCGATTTTAGATCTGATGAAAAATCCAGGAGAAAAACAGTACACAATTGGAGTAATGCTTTCGAAAAATAGTATTTGACAGAGCTAAAATGTATTTGAAGGGAATATTGAACGACTAATACTGGAAAGTACAACATAAGTGTAGTCTGAGGGTAAAAAATAATACTCATACACAATTTCTAAGTCATGATATTTTAATATCCTTTTATAAACTACAATGTACATGTTACTGAAATTATTTCCTTTAGTGTAATTCTGTGTAGGTGGGCATCATATGAGTGCAGGTGACATTACCATTTTAAACACACATTTTGTGGTAATTTCAATGATAAATTTTACTCACTTAAACTCTAGCTTTTGCTTAATTTTTGAAAATAACTTTAATAAATACCAACTTTATTTATTTAATTGTAATATATCAGTTGATGAGTCGCTAGGTTCAAAGAACTGTCACCTTATCAACAAACAATGAAATCGAACACGGCAAATACATATTTGTACAAATGCGAATCAAGTGTTTTGACCACACTCTGCTCACCAAGACAATGATATACATGATACAGACACCAATTCAGGGTTATGGAAATGTTTCCTTTTAGCATAATGATAAAATATTCTTTTCATAGACAAATTCGTCAGGAAACTTTCATCGAGACATGTTCAGGTTCAAAACGTGTGTGTGTGTGTGTGTTTATATATATATATATATATATATATATATATATATATATATATATATATATATATATATATATATATATATAATAAATTCGATATTATTATTATTATTGTCTTGTCTTCTAATTTTTCTGATGGACTTTTTTTTTTTAAAATCAAACAACAACAACAAGAGAGATATAAAAAAATAACTTCTCTTATAAAGCAAGTTAAGGTCTCTCTAACATTGATAAAACATCATACAAAACATTTTGCGAGAGACAGATACACACGTGATGTCTAGCTATTTGGTAGAACTCATAAAAGAAAGTGCATCATATAATCCAAAACTGCTAAGCCACCAGTGCTGAGCAAATGAATAAACTATCTGAATCCTCGCTCTTGCGACCTAACATACAGTCAACTTTATTAAACACTATGGTTTAACAATATGTTGCATTTTTGGGTATGGGGAGGGAGTGAAGAACGCAGAAACAATAAGTGGGGGAGATATCTCTTTTAAGCAAGATCATGAGCTAAATTTAGAATATTTCGAGTTTAACGAAGGACCGACGGAAGACAAGGACAGGGGATGTCGCAAGAAAAGCAAGTAATGAAAAATCAAGAATGTACGCTAACCCCATATTTCCAGATAAGTGTTCTGTATCTACAAATGGTATAAGAACAAATGTCCCAATGACCTTTGCACCCTGTCCGTCTCTTCTATCTTGCCCGTGAAACCCATATGGATGCACCCGTGCCAAATAAACAATGGATTTTTACGAGTACACTTGGGGCAAGAAAGCGGAGTACCTTCGTGAAAAAAGGCTGTGGAAACAAACTCACCCAATCTGACTTCTAAACATATTACGAAAACTCAAGCGTGAGATAATATTTGTCAGAAACAGAAAAAACTGATTCAGATATACAAGCTGTACACATCACTGGCCACAAAAATCTAAACTCTCTCTACAACTACCACAAATTTTGCAACAACTAGAAATATGTTAAAGTCCAACCTGCTTTCTCCAAACTTTGTCAAACACAATCGATCCACCCCATTTGAATCAAATATAATAATGCAGTGCAAATCAAAAATCTTGTACTTACCAGTCAGAGTGGTTAATTCGTCAGTCGACATGTTATTCCGCAAGACTTCATGCAGCGTATCATTGCACTATTAATAACAACACTTGCCATATTTCTAGGACAGAAAATATAAATTTCCGAGAAAATCATGAAGGAGAAGTCTCTTCACGTTATCAACTGGGTATTTTGTTGGAGAGGTCTTTGATACATCGCGGTAATTTTACAACAAATATCAACTACAACACCAGCATGTCACATACAATTTCACCTCTTACCAAGGAGAATGTGAGTTGTATATGACAGTAACACGGATCTCTAATTCTCCATGGATAGTCCAACACTTATAAATCGTAGTACAGTCGATATACGCTTTGTTACAGCTGTGTACCAAAAATTTTTCATCTGATGAAAGTTTAACGTTATCCTTTTAAAAATAGTAATTACTTTTTCAATTCCATATGACATCCATCGATTTAATGTGATAATAGTTATAATATCAAATGTTTTCGGTTTCTATTTTGTAACGAGTAGAATTTGTGTATATAGGGTCGACAGGAGACCCCGCTACCCTTATTAACATATTCGTTTTAATGCGCGGTTTTTACAACCAGTTGCACCTGGCTCGAGATGTTCATGATACAATACTTACAACAAATAGCAATTATAGCGTTTGCTTTTCGAAAAGCGGTAGATATAGCTAGATTCTATTAAGATAATTAATTTGATTTTCATAAAACAGTTCATAATCGGGAGACCATTTTAAAGAATGTCAGGCAATACTAGTATCTGATGAATACATTATGTGCTGACTGTATTGCAGGGTTATTTTAATTTGAATGAAAAAAATTGATTAGAAAAATAATCTATGTTGATGTTTGCATCGAGACTAGGAAATCCCAGCCGCGGGGATGCATTATTTGTCTCCCATGCAGACATTATGAAAACGTGTGAGTGTATTTAAATGAGAGAGAGAGAGAGAGAGAGAGAGAGAGAGAGAGGTTGAGATTGAAGGACATGATAGAATCTAAGGGTAGGTAGCCATGTTAAGGAAAGTATAATAAATACTCGAATCAAGAAGAAATTTTTTTTAAATCTTTAAAATACCTTCTGTTAGTTTTCATTTGGCTTGGTCTATTCCAAATGTATATGTTTATTTGTATATGGTATAAATAAAATATATGAATAGTATGTACGCCATATCCTTGATATGCCACTAGTTTTATACATTTTTAATTAAAAGTAAACTCGGCAAGCTTCGTTCCTTTTTAAAAAAAAAAAATCTGTACCTCGATATCTCGTAGTATGTCAAAAATATAACGTAAATAAAAATTTAAAAAAAGAATCACGGCATGGGCATCAATGGCGCCAATAAGGTAAAAGATGATCCACTTTCCTGGAATCGGTATCGTCATATCCCGTATTGATTAAACGGGAACATAGAAAATGGGGGATTCCGACACTATCTCCTCTCTTAGTCGGACAAAGAATACGCCGACCCACTGTCCACAACAGGATTGATTGGTACTGGTGCCTATTGATCGTTCACCGGCTAAAGACCGGTCAGGCGATTCTATTTTGATGGAGCTCTCCGTATAACTTGTAACGCGCGAGTACTGATCTCTCGTTTCATGGAGGCGTGGTCTGCTCGTCGCTTTCACTGGGCCAAGGGTTTTGAGAGGGAGCTGCTTATTCTTCACGGTGGGGGAAGGTGTAGGCCGCAACGCACTCTCAACTGGAGTATTTCCAAGCAAGGGAGGGACCCTAGATTTAATCCCAGCCAGCAATGACTGCATCTTTCAGATCGCCAAGATCCCTGAGCCTTATTATTCTCTGAAACAGGATGATCCCTTACCCTCCTGGGATAGAGAAGCCTTACTCTTAGCCCCACAAAACTCACAGAGGGATCCCATACCCTCCTGGGATCGAGGAGTACTCTTCTTTAAAGAAGAGCAAGATCCCATAGATCGATGAGTGTTCTTCCGAGTCCCTGATGAGTCATAGAAGGATCATATACACCCCTGAGATTGAAGAGTCTTCGTCCGAGACCCGAAGGGCTCAGAGAAGGATTCCATACCTTCCTGGGATCGATGAGTCTTATTTCCAGCACAGGGGCTCGTATCGTTGTTTACAATTTACCTGTCATATATGTACTATATAATAACTACAAGGGAGGACACTTACCTCATTTCTCCCTTCTCATTGACCAACTGAAAATAAGTTATAAACAAATCCAGGACGTCATTTTCTTTTAACCAATGAGAGGACAGTATTCCATTCAGCGGGATTTCACTTGCATATTAAGTGGGCGCGATCAGGACCATGTCGGGCAGTACCTTGGGAAAATGGTCTGATAGTAAGCCAAACTTCTGATACGCATACAAAGTCGAATGCCTGAGCTAAACATCGGTACCAAATTTATTACGTTACGCGAAATGTAGCTTGAAATATCAGCGTTTATTCTTAAATAGGTCGCGCGAGAAAGGAGAGAAGTGTCCTCCCTTGTAGTTATTATATAGTACATGTATGACGGTAAATTGTAAGCAACGATACGAGCCCCTGTGATTTCCAGTCCCGTAGGATTCAAAACATTTCTGACCCACAGAGGCAACACTTTTCCCAAAGATACCACAACTTCTGGAGTCGCGGATAAAGAGGTTTCATACCCGTCTGGGATCGAAGATAAAGAGGTTTCATACCCGTCTGGAATCGAGGATAAAGAGGTTTCATACCCGTCTGGGATCGAGGAGATAAATAGGAGGAAGGGTCTTTCTTCTTCCCCGCATCTGTACGCCGGCAAGTCACAAACCTGATCGAACCAAAGACAGCAGAACGGACAACCGTCTCTGCATGCGCATTTACATTTAGTACATGCCAAGCATACCGGGTGAGTGTCCCACTGGACGTTTAATGCCTCCACTTTCCCACACCCTCGAAATTTCATACTGAAATGAAATAAAATGAAAAAATTATTATTTATAACTATTTGCTGAAGAAAGGAAATAAATTTACAGAACTGAAAAGGGGTAAGACGTACTTACCTTAACACTGGTCAAGGGAATGGTATAAATTAATTTGGGCACCACTAGATTTTCAACACTGATCAATTTTAAAATTTAAAGTCCTTAAATCTAATAAGAGCTCAGAATAATACTCAAGTATGCAATGAATTGGGGTATCATCATTCTATCAATAAGGAAAATAAATTAAATTGCCTAAATATGTCTTTGGAAAATTAAAAAGTCAAAATTTCCAAGAGAATCTGCACTCGTCTAAATCGTTCAAGAAAATGGGTGGTGTATTCAGCATCGACATAAGAAGTGGGAGTCAGACTGAGTCTGCGTTTTTCCGATTCTAAATATTCTTGGACTTTCCATCTGATGAGAGGATGGAATTTCTAAGTTCGGACGCGGAATTTTAAGTCCCAGAACAGGATAGTAAGGCAGTAATGGCATGTATTGCTGCTATTTAAACTCGGTTTATGTATGATATTTTATAAGACTGAACTCGGTAGTGTCATAATTGGCGTATCAGATCGGCTGACCAGCTCCGGATACCAGGCCCGAAAACCTTTCTTGTTCTCCATAACGTTTCCTCTATTGGAGATCTTTTGCACACATGTGCATCCGTGACTAATCCGCGTGTTGGCGGCAAAGCCTGAGCGAATCACAGCATTTTATTTGTAGATGTAACGTGGTTCAATATGGAGTCGCAGTGCTGTGAGCTAGAAGACAGATACCAAGAGATCGATATAAGATGACAACTGTTTACTCGAGTTTTACTGAATGAAAATCAATTATTTGTTTCAGGATCCGTATTTGTGGGCGGAGTAGCAGGAAGTTTTCGTTTCGAACAGCACTGCTCGAACTCGGCCGTGCTAATTGTTTTATCTTCTTTGGCCATCAAATAACGTTTGGCAATTGACCTATCACAACTTTTTAATCATGCTGATCAATTAACCAATCAGCGAGTGTAAATTTGACACATCTCCAGGCATTGCTTACGTCCGCCATTTTACTCCGACAAGCTGCTGTGGCAATAGTGAATTGACTATGATAAGTATCTACAATTTTTGCAATGATTTGTTGATGTCTCCAACGATAAGGTTGAAAAAAAGGAAGTGGGAGCCTTGTAATTCGGACAGTCGATATCCAGATCGTCTAAATAGAGGAATTAGATTTATTCCTATCCCGAAACATGAGCACAGCTTCGATAGATAAAGACCTTTTTGTGATCGTGTGTAAGATCAGCTAAATACAGAAAAAATTGATGGCAACTACAACATGTTTTTTTTGTGCATAAAAGTAGGTAAAAAAGCATGTCTCGTCGATGACTTGAAGATAAAGAAAGAACTGAAATTGAAAAATATGTGTAAAAATAAACGTTTCTAGAATATGGGTGGACACACACACACACACACACACACAACTTTCGGGCTTACCCCAGACTGCATTATTTTAAAGTTTGAAAATTTACACTTTACTGTTGGCTTGTCCCCAAAGTAATGATTTATCGTCTCGATCTTTCAGACACTTGAGTGACTCTTTACTGTCTCATTGGGCTGGAGGAGGGGTGGGGACAAAAAAACGTAATAATAAAGAAATACAAAACAATGGTTTCAGATAATTATTGGACGATATGTTAAGCATGCATTTACATGTTTATGTTAACAGTCATTATTGATCAAAATTCCATCTGACGAACATAGTAGAACCTTAAAATTATTATGTACAACAGTATACTTCTAAACAGTAATTATTTACGATTTTGTTATTAATTTTTAATTCATTTACTTCGAATGCAGCATGAACAGGATAAGATTATATACTAAATACATTAGCATCTTTTAGAGCGAATTTTCTTGTACATGATTAAGTTATCGAGCAGCTTTAAAATTGATTTCTATTATTTACTGAAATAACACACTCAGATTATTACTATACGAACTTGAACTACAAATATAAATATTGTCTACTGCAGTATAATTAATGTAACTTTGAAATTGTATATTTTTAAGAATAATACAAATCATTTTTATAAACATATCACTAAAGCGGAAACATATCTCTTTGCCAAATACTGCATGTTTGTCGGAGGTTAGCAGGGTGTCATGTCACGTGAATTGGTAGATGGAGCGATCTATCATCTCGCGTTAGGTCGATTGGGCTGAGACTGCTGCCGCGAGAATTTCTAAACAGACGCGTAGTCATTTGTATAACCAAATTTGTTTTCAGGTAGCACCGGCCACACCAATTGCTAACGATATAGCCCGGAAAACAATTCCGATTGGTTTGCCTATGATAGTTGCTATAATCGCAATTACAGCAACGACAATGCCAACGGTTGTTGCCGCTGCGAGTCCACAAATAGCATCCACGATAACATATACGCGTTTGTTTTTCGCGAGTAAAACGGGTTTCATGGCCATTTCATCTCGCAACTGTTATTCCGATTCGATTATTTTATCGCGTCTATAGCCTTGATGATCAAGACCGTTTTAACGATCCATTAGAATTCTAAATTATTGTTACCACGAAGAATAAGTACTTGGCAGGCAGACCCTGTCTAGATTCATCACGTTCGTCTGCAAAATTCGCACGCAATAGACCAGTTTCACAATACCTACGCCCTAATTAGCTGGAAAAAGTATTTAAAAAAATATAATAATGTCATCTTAAATTAAAATAATAAAACAACAGAATAATACTGTTTTAAATTACAATACAGAAACTATAGAATAATGTTATGTTAATTAAAATATCAAAACTATAGAAAAATTTTATTTTCAATTACAAAATCAAAACTATAGAATAATGCTTTTATTAAAATTCAAATACCAAAATTACAGAATAATGTTAATTTAATTTACTATACCAGAACAATAGAATAATGATATTTTAAAATAAAATTGTTGAGATAATTGTCAGATTTAGATCCAGGATTCTGAAAATCGGTCTATGTAGACGTTTTCAGGGTTTGAAACTAACACTTCTCCGTTAGTCAGAGACTAATAGACTTCACTACAGACTAAAATTGGTATTGGTCTAATGGACTAGGTGAAAATTTTATTTTTCATTTGCTTGGCTGTATGTGTTTTATATAT